>CM042171.1:2879457-2934457 GCA_023376005.1 Doryteuthis pealeii | reverse complement strand
GATATGCTCGCATAATTCATTAATTATCAACTAATTAATTTTCAAATTAGGTATGACTTCAATTAAGCACATATTCTCCCCAAAATATTCATATATGTATTTACCAACCCGCCGTATGATCAGGATGTGATACATGATCATTTTTAAGCGTAGTTTATCAGGCTTGAATTCAGAGTGTTCCTTCGCATAGACCGGTTGCAAAGTTTGATGTTGCATGTCATGGACTGCTCATCCACCAGGATTCCGTCTTTAAGCATCATGGGTTACCGCTCATCGCCAACAGGTTTCCCCATAGGAGTGGTCTTGCCCCTCTGCAGATGTGCAGAGGTGTGTCCGACAGAATTGGAACTGATTGGGTCCTCCTGTGACAATTTCAACCAATGAGAACATCTCGCCACCTGTTAATCAGGCATCAAAATCTGTCTGGGTAATTTCATGTCAAATTATCCAAACAATCTATCCCAATGTGGCACTGCATCTACGACAAAAAATCTATTATTATTTAACATATATTGAACATTATTTGTACCAAAAACTGGTGGAGTTATGTCGATTTTTAGAATCGACATAGCTCTCCAAATTTGGTTTGGGGGTGCGAAAAATGTCGAATTTGTGTAATCTATTTTTGTCTGTGAAATGAGTTCAAGAGGTTCCCTACTCCTAAAAATGGGTTTATAAAAGCATTTCAGCCCAAGGTATCCAAAAATGCTATAAAAAAGTTTTAAAGTTAACCGATTTAAAGTTATTAATGGTTTCTGATTTGCAAAATTTTAACTGATGTTTTAGCTTCGGTTCTGATTAAAAACCAAACAGTATATTTGGTACAAATAATGTTCAATATATGTGAAATAATAACAGAAAAATTTGTGTTGTCATAGATACAGTGCCACATTGGAATATTGATCTTGCTATGAAAAAATCAGAAATCATCAATAGCTTAAAATTGGTTGATTTTAAGACATTTCCGATAGCATTTTTGGCTTTCTTGGGCAACTCTGCTTTTATAAACCAATTCTGAGGAGTAGGGAAGCTCTAAACCTCATTTTATTGACAAAAATAGATTACAAAAGGTTGCCATTTTTTTTTACCCCCTCAAATTTGTAAATCGACATGACTCCGCCAATTTTTGGAATTGGAAGCACAAAGTTTGGGGATTGTCTAACTTCAACATAATCCACACTTGGACAACATTTCAGAAGTATTGAAGTGGGTGGAGGAGATGGCCTGGATGATTTGACATGGAATTACCCGTCTGTCATATTTATTTGGCTCTTATTGTATTTTTCCATGACTCGAGAAAATTAGATGTTAACTTTTTGCTGTGGACTAGTCTAGCTTACCATTAAATTTTACCAAAAAAGATAATTTGGACAGAGCCCTGAACTAGATTGAAAGTCTAAAAAAAGAAGTGAAACGAATTTAAAGAAAGAAGAGGAAAGAAAAGGTTTAACAGAATAAATTAAATTATTAAATTATTGGAATAGATCACTAATTAGAGCTGAGCCTATTCTAATAGTGACCACATCAAGTGGCGTGTAACAGGTTAGAATTCAGAGTAGAGAGTAAATGAACGGGTCAGAGACTATTTAAACTCTGCTGTTTTATAACATCTGTGTGATCTGTGTGATCGCTTAAGCCTACTTCAGAGCGCTTTCGCCTCTGGAGCGACTAAGTAAAATTAACAGCATAGATCCCAGGGGGCTATCTCCACAGGCAATGTCTGCTCCCTTGATTTAAATTGTCAAGACTGGGTTAATTGCCCAGTGCCTGAGGCACCTCCTTGAGGAGGAATGCCGATGGGACCAAGACATTTTTGTGCCTACCACCCATGAGCTTTGGCTTGTTGAGAAATTTCACTTATTAGGTGTGTGCTAGATGCCCGCTCCTATTTATAGACTCGGCGAGAACTATGTAATCATACTCTTGGCCAATCGCTGGCAGTACTCTGCTGCTGATATAATACTTATACCGGCTGTACTGGTTATAACTACTCATAACTGCTTTGAACCTTTGTGGACGACGGACATAGGATTAAATCACTGGACCTTTAACAATAGGCAGAATAGGACTTATTCACTTACCAAAGGATTCCATAACTCAGGACTTATATGCAGGATAGGACTTATTCACTTACCAAAGGATTCCATAACTCAGGACTTATATGCAGGATAGGACTTATTCACTTACCAAAGGATTCCATAACTCAGGACTTATACGTAGAATAGGACTTATTCACTTACCAAAGGATTCCATAACTCAGGACTTATACGTAGAATAGGACTTATATTCACTTACCAAAGGATTCCATAACTCAGGACTTATACGTAGAATAGGACTTATTCCAAAGGATTCCATAACTATACGTAGAATAGACTTATTCACTTACCAAAGGATTCCATAACTCAGGACTTATACGTAGAAATAGGACTTATTCACTTACCAAAGGATTCCATAACTCAGGGCTTACTTACTTTAAGCCCTTTTCAACTGGCCAAGGATGGCATTTAAAAATTTAACAAGTGGATCCACATAAAATGTCCTTGTGCCATGCCCTCATAAGTGGGATGAGAGGCAAATACCTGAAACTGCGAAGATTACGGAACCATTATGCGAACCGTGTACCTCGATGTTTTAGCACTCTGTTGCGAGTTACTCTATGTTCGGCGCAAACTGTATGTACTAGTATACTGAATATTGTATAATCCAGTATACAACAGTTTTATATATATATTAAAGTAAATACTATTTTTCTTAAATGTCGAGAAACGATATCTTATCAATAACCGAGAGGGAGATGAAGAGACGGGAAGCGCGTGGTGTAATGGTTAAATCATGGGAAATGGACTCGTCGCCCCGAGTTCAAATCCTGGATGCGGTAATTGCATTTTACTTAGCGCGATTACCCTTGGGAATGGTATGGATCCTACTTACCCTCCAGCTATAGATAAATAGTAGGGTAGACTGGGCTCTTTAACCTTGGTTAGGCAACCGTCTAAGAGAAGGAAAACTCTGAATTCAAACCTGTTAAACTCCGCTGAAGAAATTGACCTTGTGTCACATCCTGCTCGTGTGGAGGGGGTTGTAAATATATAAAGAGACGGGTTCATGCCTTTGGATGAGCATACCAGATGTAAAGTCGTCCAGGTGGCCTAACGTTTGTATCAGCTAGACAACAAGGGAATCTAACCCCTTTTCACTAGCGCTAGACCAGGGAGGTTGTTTTAGCACCACACCTACCAACTTTGGTGGACTAATCCACGAATTCCACCCAAATATTAAAAAGTTGGCCAGAAAACTTGAAAAAATCACAAATAAAATTGTTAAACAGGTGATGTGTCTTTTGTTTAATTCATCATGCATAAATGAAAGAATACTGCCCAAATACACACACACACACACAAGATATTATATATATATATATATATATATTTATATATATATATATATATATATATATATATACTGGTGTGGTGTGGTGTGGTGTGCTGGTTAGTCGACCCGAGTTAAAATCCTGGTCGAGACTGCTTGCATTTTCCAAGCGCTAAAATAGGTCTAGGAAATTCGACTTATATACGGGTGTATGCGACATACGTTTTATTTCCTTTTCCTCTTGTCCCGATCGTATTTTCAGGAAAAAATTACACTCAAACAACTAATATGTTTGTAAAAGAAATTGAAAAAGGCAATACGTTTGGTGCGATTTAACTATATGAAAGATCTGAGCAATAATTTTTTTTCAAAATACTATGGAACCAACAAAAAAGTTTTAAACCTTATTTCAATAATAAACAAAATAAATAACAAAAAAGGGGGAAAATATTAAAAGCCGAAAAAAATCAAGCAAATGCTAACGAGAGTTCACTGAGTAAATAATATCTCTTCGCCGAGAATTTTCAGGAGGCAACTTTCAATTATTGATGTACAAAACTGTTCACTCGCGATAAGATCAGTGATAAAGTGAATTCAAAAAAGGAATGGAAGAGTAAAGGCAAAAGCTAAATCGAATGTGAAAGTGAAAATGAAAATAGAAACGAAAATGAAATTGACAACGAAAGGGAAAAAGAAAGCGAATCTGAAAATGAAAGGGACTGTGAAAATGAAATTGAAATGGAAACCAAAGCGAATACGGAAGGAAACAGGAGAAGGAACTTGAAATGGAAAACGAAAGTGGAAATGAAAGTAATAGTAAAAGGAACAAAGAGGTGAAAACAAAGCGAAAGCGAAAGTAAAAAAAACAAAAAAAACAAGTTAAAACAATAGTGAAAGTGAAAGTACAAATGAGAATGAACTTGAAATAGAAAACTAAAGTGAAAATTGATATGGAAAACGAAAACAAAAACAGAGCGTTAACGAAAGTATAAGTAATAACGAAGGCGAAATAGATTACAAAACTGAAGACGAAAGCGAAAGTGAAAGTAAAAAACAAGCTTAAAACTATAGAGAAAGTGAAAGTGAAAGTGAAAGTACAAATGAGAATAAACTGGAAATAGAAAACTAAAGAGAAAATTGATATGGAAAACGAAAGAAAAAAACAGAGCGTAAACGAAAGTGTACATAATAAGGAAGGCGAAATAGATTACAAAACTGAAGACGAAAGCGAAAGTGAAAGTAAAAAACAAGCTAAACACTATAGTGAAAGTGAAAGTACAAATGAGAATAACGAAAGTGTACATAATAACGAAGGCGAAATAGATTACAAAATTGAAGACGAAAGCGAGAGAGAAAGTAAAAAACAAGCTAAACACTATAGTGAAAGTGAAAGTACAAATGAGAATAAACTGGAAATAGAAAACTAAAGAGAAAATTGATATGGAAAACGAAAGAAAAAAACAGAGCGTAAACGAAAGTGTACGTAATAACGAAGACAAAATAGATTACAAAACTGAAGACGAAAGCGAAAGTGAAAGTAGAATTTACAGTGAACTTGAAATGGAAAACGAAACTGAACATAAAGAGAGGCGAGAAAAAAAAAGAAGGTGAAAAAAATAACTAAAGTAAAATTGAGAAAGATTTTAAGAATAAGAATGAGCTTAAAGAAAAAAGAAAAAAGAAATTGATAACGAAAGTGACAATGAAGGGGAACATGAAATCTAAAACTAAAATAAAAACGAAAGCGAAAGTAAAATTCAAAACGAAAACGAAAGTAAGAACCAGAGCCACTACTGAATATAATTCTCCACTTGCACAGGTGTCGGTAGAACAAAGCCAGAGCAATGACCCAAGAGAGAATACAACGTTTATTTATGCCCCCCCCTAAACCAGCACCCACCCACCCCAACGCCTTGAAAACCCGTTCACCTTTCCCTCTATGCACCCATTTAAAAAAAAAAGAACTTCAACCCCCCCTACCAATTCTGGCCGTTTTAATTTTGTGCTACATTACGCCACACCTTTTCTTTCAAATGAAAATAGTGATTACTCTAAGATGCTTACCAAAAAACTTAGCGAATGCTAACATCTTGAAAAAATTCCGGTTACAGAACAAAATCCATTCATAGGGCGTTTACCAGTAATTCATCCGCAGAAGAGATTCAAGAAAGTAAAAGATGTTTGTGAGTAAGAATGGTAATTTGATCNATATTATGATAAACTAACACGATGTGCGGCGGTCCTTATCATATCAAGTAAATTGGCAGACAGCCATATTTATACTATACTTAATTCGTAGGGTCCGGGAAGGACATGTTGAGTTCTCTTTTTGATTGCCAGTTTTTCCAGGTCCTAATCTCAAACTATGTGTTATTTCAGTTATTTATCCCCACAATATAAGCAAGCCAGCCGTTGAAACTTCTCTATCGACAGTTTTCTACACTGACACTAACACTTCCTTCTCTCTCCTCCTCATCGCACTCTACTCTCTCTCTCTCTCTCCACAGACACACACCCAGACACAAGCACAACACACATACACACATACACACAACACACAGATATATATATATATATACTATAAATATACTATATATATAATGAGAAAAGTAAATAAACAACACGATGTGTGTTGATATCGTTTTTTTTAGCCCGAACAACTTTTGGAGAAATGATTGCCTTAAGTTGAAGTACTACCTACGTCCTTTGAAATTTAATAATTAATAATTAACTTCAATTAAGTCGCGGCACACCTATTTCAAATGTACAGGCTAAAACAAATCTGAAAGAAAATCAATCTCTGTAATGTCTACATTTCGTCTATTAGCCCTCATCTATACCTCTGCTGATGAGCCCCTAATAGCCCAAATGTACATTACAGACAATTGATTTTTCTCGATTGTTTAGGCCTCTACATTTTGAATTAGGGTATTGCACCGCCTAAATTAATCAATAGAAATTACTTAATTTTCAAAATTAGGTACGACTTCAAATTAAGCACACTATCCCCCCTCGCACCAAATACACACACACACACCACACACACACACACACACTATAATATTATATACTCTAATAATATATATATATATTTATTTTAGACAGTTTTAATGTTTAAATTCGTTGGGAACAAATATCAAGCCTATTGGACTTTATTTCCACACTACACTAACTCATTATATCAATCTTATACTCAATGATCTTCCATCCTCTTCCTATCAATCTCATCCTATCTGTGCTATCTATTTGCAAGGTTCTCATATCGTATCTATCTATCTATCTATCTTATCAAATTCAGTCTCTGCATATATATCTATCTCTCTATACTATCTCAGTTCTTTATATATATCTTATTATTAAATCTATAAACATTGCCAGCTCTTCATATCATATCATCGCCTCTCTATATTATATTTTCAATCTCTTCATATCATCTATCTATCTATCTATCCTATCTATCCAATTATCAATATCTGTCTCTTCATATCATCTATCTATTTATCTATCTATCAATTTCAGTCTCTTCATATCTCCCTATCTCACTTTATATTCAGCTAATTTATCATCTATATCTATATCTATCTATCTATCTATCTATCTATTATAATATATATATATATATATTATATATATATATATATATATTATATATTAGTCTCTTAATATCTATCTATCTATCCATCCATCCAATCTATCAATCTCTTTATCTCTCTCTCTCTCCTCTCTCACTCTCTCTCTTCTCTGTCTGTCTGTTCTCTCTCTCTCTCTCTCTCTCTCTCTCTCTATATATATATTATATATATATCAATTGCAGTCTCTTCATATCTATCTATCTATCTATCAATCTATCTCGGTCTCTTCATATCTATTTATATATTAATAGAATCCACTTGTTTTATTTGGTCTTATATAGCAATTATCTTATATCCGTCGCATAATCCAACATTGGAATATATAAAATAAAATTTTCATAGACACTCGGAAAGATACATTCTTGTCGTTTGTGATTGACACAAAACATTGACATTGTTGTTTAAGAATATTCTATTTCTCTTTCGTATAATTTCGTATTAATTTCCTCCCATATATTATCTACGAGGTTCATTCTGCTTATCTTATTTATAATGGAGATTGTGTGTCTTTCTGTCTATAACCGAAACTATATTACTAAACTTACAATTTCCTTAGATATTAACGCCACATTCTCCATGATTTATTTTTTATCTAAACCTCAATTAATAATGAAATTGTTTTACATTACCAATACTGTTGACCATATCAACATACTATATATTTACGACGTACCCACGTGTACGGGTTAGGCAAAAGGCCCGATTAATGTGGGACCACCCAATGTTGAAATTATTGTATATAAGGCGTCATGCAAATGGTCACTACTACTTATAGACTCGTCGACTACCATGTGACCAGCCTTCTTATCCAATCACTGGCAGTGCCTGCTGCTGCTGTGGTGTATTTATACGGCCGATTGTAATCTTAGCTCATTGCATACTTGGATCTTCTTGGACGTCAACCTAAAGGAAAAACAATACCCACAGGACTTATTGACTTACCAAAAGATACCTATACCACCAGGACATTGACTTACCAAAGGATACTATAACTACATGACTTATTGAACTTACCAAAGGATACTATAGCACAGGACTTATTACCTACCAAACGAATACTATACCACAGGACTTATTGACTTACTTACTTATTTACTTTAAGTTATTTTACAACTGGCCAAGGATGGCGGCCAGATACTTAACACCACCCACAAGCCGAGACTAATGGGTGGCGGATGCACAAATGCGTCGAGCCCGTCGGCATCCCCCACAAAAAGGGGTGCCTCGGGCACTGGGCAATAAACCCAGCCCCGCCCTTTTAAATCGAGGGGGCAGGTGTTGCCTTGGGGGATGGCCTATTGGGATCAACGATGTTAACTTGTACGATCTGAGTCCAAAGCCACCGGACCCCGGTCGAAACCGGTTTTTGATAGGTATTTGCCTCTCATCCCACTTATGAGGGCATGACACAAGGACATTTTTATGTGGGCCCACCCACAAGGTGAAACTTATGGGTGGTAGGCAGAAAAAATGCGTTGATCCTGTCGGCATTTCCCCTCAAGGGGGGAGCCTCAGGTACTGGGCAATAAACCCAGCCCTGCCCCTTTAAATAAAGGGGGCAGGTGTTGCCTGGTGGGATAGCCCCCTGGATCAACGAGCTTAACTGTAAGATCTAGCGGCCGAAGCTCATTGGACCCCCGTTCAAAACTGGTGTTAGATAGGTATTTGTCTCATACCCCACTTGTATGGGCTGGACACAAGGTCTCATTTTTATGTGGGCAAACAAAAATTGCGTCGATCCCGTCGGCATTCCCTCTCAAGGGGGCGCCTCAGGCGCTGGGCAATAAACCCAGCCCTGCCCCTTTATATATATATATATATATATATATATAATATATATTATATATATCTTTTTAAAATCGAATGTTATAAAATATTCCTGCAGTTTCTTGCCGTAGCAATTCTTCAGGGAATTATTGCTTATTCCAGGCATCTACTTTTATGTGTATCCGGGTTGTACCCATTCTTAAGTACGTGGGTGTGCCTGGTAGGTTCAGGCATTACGTAGCAATAATTCCCTGAAGAATTGCTACGGAGAAACTGCAGTCGGAATATTTTATAACATTCGCTTTTAAAAACGTGTATTTAGCTCTTTTTATTGAGAACTTTTTAAATCAATTTTTATTAATCCAGAAGTAAATTTGTTTGCTTCGTGGATTGGCAAAGATCCGTAATATATATAATATATATATAATATATAATATATATAAAGTAAAAGAAAGGAAATGAATCCGACAATATGAGTATGAAAAGGTGGAATGAAAACATCACACAATGCTGTTAAAGAAGAAAACAATTTATAATATAATCATAGCTGATACTGATCAATATTTCGATTTTACAAAAATCATCATCAGAGCTCATTCACTCCGTAGTTGTTTGAGAGGAACCGTTGGAATGGAAGCTTCCTGATGAGAAGCTCGGTAGATTTTTGGTAACGTCTGATCTCACGGAGTGCGACGGTCAAACAACTACGGAGTGAATGAGCTCTGATGATGATTTTTGTAAAATCGAAATATTGATCAGTATCAGCTATGATTATATTATAAATTGTTTTCTTCTTTAACAGCATTGTGTGACGTTCATTCCACCTTTTCATACTCATATATATATATATATATATATATATATATATATAATATATATATATATATATATATATATATATATATAAAATAAAATAAAATAAATATATAAAGGTTTTACATCTATTCATTTGGTGACAAAGGAACAGTCACAACCATTTTGGTTTCATGCGTCAACAATCATCAGGTGAACTTGTTTCAAATGTAAGGAAAATCGAAAAATTACAAAAAATTCAATAGACATAGGACGTGTATGATTGGATGAAATGTTATGCGTATGTATGTGGTGATGTTTTGAATGTATATGAGTGTTTATGGACAGTGCAAAGGTTATGTATACGGGATAACTGTTCTCACACACATATATATATATAATATATATATATATTATATATATATATATATATATATAAGTGAACAATAAAGGGATAAGACAAACAGGAATACTTATTTTGTTATTTTCTTATTGTACTCAACTCATTTCAACCTTAGGCCATCGCCAGGAAAAAATTATTTTGAAAGAAATTGTTTTTAGAAAGTTTTAAAAAGTTCTCTAAGTGTTTGACAAGCCACAAAGATTTGGGCAAAGAAATGTGTTCGGAGTGGCGAGTACATCTGTTCAGTGAAAAACATCTCTTTCTCTCTCCTTCCTCTCTCTTTCTCTCTCTCTCTCTCTTCTCTCTCTATATATAATATATATATATATATATATATATATTTAGACAGATCGATAGATAGTTGTATATATATATATATATATATAATATATATATATATATATATATATATATATATATATATATATATATATATATATATATATATATATAGAGATAGATAGATAGATAGATAGATAGATAACACTCACTCTGAATATATATATATATATATATATATATATATTAGCAGAAGATGTTTTATTATAGATAAATAGATAGATAGAAAGATAGATAGATAGATATGTTCTTTCTTTTATTAAAGTAAGAATTTAGCAGGTGGCTTTGGAAATATTTGAGATTCCAAAGGCAAGTTTGTGGCTGTAAAACCACCCCTATTTCACTGAATAAAAATTCCACCTGTCTCATTTCCTATCATTTAATTTCAACATTCGCTTTATATAATCTATCATAATAAAATACCCATGCATGAATTAATAATAGGAACAGTTTCTGATATATATATATATATATATATATATATATATATATATATATATATATATATATATATTATACTTTGGTTCGTACCAAGTTTCTTAGTACAAGGTGATTCTAGGCTGGTCCTATTTCCTACCAGTAGTTTGTTGTAGAGTTCAGGTTCCGTGTGAGAGCTCAATGTTTAATTATTGTATACAGACCAAAGTTTTTTGGGAATAAAAGACCTTAAATACCATGGGTATCGTGGTTATAAACCATTTCCACTCGCGAGTATGTCCACGAGCTTCTTCAGACACCTGATATCAGAAAGATATCAGAGGTCTGAAGAAGCTCGTGGGCATACTCGCGAGTGGAAATGGTCCATAACCACGATACCCATGGTATTTAAGGCCTTTTATTCCCAAATATATATATATATATCAGTGAATAACTATCTAGGTTTCTCCTAACGGATCATCAGGATAATTCTGACTGCCAGGTTACATATGATTAGTCCTTCTCTTTTTTTATATAAGTTCTTTTTATCCAGGCGAACTTGTTATTGTGTAATTACAGACTATAAGCTAGGGATTTCTTTTCCGTCGGAGTTTAGAAATATATATATATATATATATATATATATATATTATATATATATATATATATATATAACGTGACGCTCACCGATATATAAGGGATAGAGCACTCTATGATGGCCTTTACATACAAAGCAATGTGTGTATTAAAACAGTTAAAAATCCCCTTTGCATTCTGTAGGTGTTTTGCATTCTGTAGGTGATGATGGTTACGTCACACTCTCCAGAGCTCCAGAATTGTGACTTCGTCATACCGAGAACAATAAGACGCTCAGGCACAGCCTTCTAGCACATATATGATAAAAAGCATTGGAGGCGGGGTTAACCATAAGGGCAATAGGGTCGGGACAATCATATAGGTGCTAGTTCTTAACGTGACCAGCCGATTAATTGGAGGGGGCTCCTACGACCACCCGTCTAGTCTGCGTAAGGGCCAAAGTGGTGTGTTGAATGTCATGGACTGCTCAGCCATAAACATGTCCATAAACATCAAGGACCGCCACCCACGGCCAAGAGGTGGTCCCATTGGGGCGGGGTTACCCATTTGCAGATGTACTGAGGTATTCTAATAACCCAGCTGACAGGGCGACAAGGTATGCTTGATCGAGCACCCTGAACCAGATTGTTCGATGGTCTTATATTATTTACTTGTGCGCGTGGTGTAATGGTTAAAGTCATGGGAAATGGACTCGTCGCCCTGAGTTCAAATCCTGGACGTGGTAATTGCATTTCATTTAGCACTAATATCCCTGGGAAAGGTATGAATCCTACTCTCCCTCCAGCTATGGGTAAATAGTAGGGCAGACTGGGCTCTTTAACCTTTGTTAGGTTACCAGTCTAGGAGAAGGAAACTCTGAATTCAAACCTGCTGAACTCCGCTTAAGAAATTGACCTTGTGTCGCATCCTGCTCGTGCGAAGGGGTTGGTAAATATATATATTATTTACTTGTGTTCTCGATAATTCGAAAGAGAGAGAAAATGATATGAAAAATCACAGATGTTGTTTAACTGGATTTAATTCTACAACTTTGCATTGCCGATATTGCAAATATAATTGGTAAAGAGATTCAATACAGTTAGTGATCTGAGGAAATGCATAGGTATACACAGATACCTGTGGACAGAAATAGATCTATAACCGCGAAATTGTCGATTTTTAAGCTTTTTCTTTACCAATTATATATACTAGCAAATATATGCACCCTCCGGGTGCAAGTATTTAAGTTTTAATATAATAAAATATCATATCAAATTAGAAAGGCTAATATATATAAAGTAAACTATAGACACATGTTTCGAGGTATCACCTCTCATCAGTGCAGTTATACCGTTTTTAGCAGCTACCTCTGGCTGGGTTCGAGCCCGAACGAACTTTCGCTTGCTAATCCTCTTACCCATACGGCCACAGTCAGCTGCCAAGTATAGCAGGCTATTTAATCGCTACATTTCTAAGCGGAAATAGACTCACCTAGAGGTCTCAAACTTTATGTAAACAAAGTGAGTCTTAGCTGTACGCCGAATACGGTGAATTTTGCAATTAAATCCCTTCTAAATAAGTGCTCAACCGAAATTGGGAGCGTATAATAAAGTAAACTATAGACACGTGTTTCGAGTATCCACCTCTCATCAGTGCAGTTATACCGATATATATATATATATATATATATATATATATATATATATATATATATATAGTCTGAAGTCTAGCGCAAGACCAAGGGGATTGTTTTTTGCGTCTGAGCCGGAGCGCCACACCTATTATCAGCTCCTCACTTTACCGCACCGATACCTGTGCAACTCATCTGCTACTGAGTTGACGAGGGCCGGTATCGAACCAGGAATCTTGTGGTTCCTAGTCGGACGCTCTACCGACTGAGCTAAACCGGCTTGAACATATAATCAACCCAATATATAAACATAACATATAGGCATAAAATAACCCTTGATGGGTTTACATGCTCGTAATAACAACCAAGCAATCAATCAACCATAAAAAAGTGATATCTAAAAATGCAATGTAACATTGAAAATCTAGTTATGATTACAATCAGACACTTAGAAATGAAACAAATATTGGCATTAGATACCCCATAATTATTTGGTATGCCGTTAAACAGAGAAATCAAACCAAAAAATATCGATAATAAAGTAAAGTCGACGGGGCGGCCTAAAGTCGGTATCATCCAATCAGCGAGGGAGTCTATCCCCTTTTCAATAGCGCTAGACCAAGGAGACTGTTTTTTAGCATCTGAGGTGTAGCGCCACACCTACCATCAGCTCCTTACTTTACCGCACAGATCGCTGTGTTGGCGAGGAGCGGTATCGAACTAGGAACCTTGTGGTTTCTAGCCGAACGCTCTACCGACTGAGATGCCGTTAATGTATATATATAAGTAAAGTCGTCTGAATGGCTTAAAGTCAGTATCAGCCAATCCGCGACGGAGTCTATCCCCTTTTCACTAGCACTAGACCTTGGAGATTATTTTAGCGTCTATACAGACACACACACACACACACACACACACACACAGACACACACAGAGACACACACAGAGACACACACACACATATATATATATGCGTGTGTGTGTGTGTGTGTGCGTGCGTGTGTGTGTGGATGTACTGATATATAGATAGGTTTGTTTGGTTTGTTTTATTTTACGGCATATCAACCTCGGTGGGTCATTTAATGCCGACATAGTTGTGAAATAAATTCATTCTTAATGCATAATACAATTTTGTTTATAAACTCATGTTTTTCTATTTAACCCATAGATGGGACCCTAACAGGTACTACCACTCCGAGTCAGAGTGGACCAGGGAGCAATGGTGATGAAGGGGTGCTCCAAATTCCCCAAACCTCCAAAACTGGAACCTCACCATCAGATAGAGTGATAGATAGATAGATAATATATATATTTATATGTGTATATAAGTAGATAAACGGAAAGATAGAGAGATAAATATTTATTTATATGTGTACATGAGGCATGTACGTTCATGTATATATATATATAATATATATATATATATATGTGTGTGTGTGTGTGTGTGTGTGTTTGTGTGTCTTTGTGTGTGTTTGTGTTCCTATGAATTTTAAGTGAAGTCGGCATATACCTCTAAGTGCTTACCAAAATAACTTAGCCGATGCGTACATCTTGATAAATTCGGTTCAAAACAAAATCCATTTCATAGGGTCGGGTTTACAGTAAATTTCATCGCAGAGTTCAAGAAGTAAAAGAGTTTGGAGAAGAATGGTAATTTTCCATTTGAAAGAAAAGGTGTGGCGTAATGTAGCACAAATTAAAACGGCCAGAATTGGTAGGGGGGTTGAAGTTCTTTTTTTTTTAAATGGTGCATAGAGGGAAAGTGAACGGTTTTCAAGGCGTTGGGTGGGGTGCTGGTTTAGGGGGGGGCATAAATAAACGTTGTATTCTCTCTTGGGTCATTGCTCTGGCTTTGTTCTACCGACACCTGTGCAAGTGGAGAATTATATTCAGTAGTGGCTCTGGTTCTTACTTTCTTTTTCGTTTTAAATTTTACTTTCGCTTTCGTTTTTATTTTAGTTTTAGATTTCATGTTCCCCTTCATTGTCACTTTCGTTATCAATTTCTTTTTTCTTTTTTCTTTAAGTTCACTCTTATTCTTAATTTCTTTTCAATTTTACTTTAGTTATTTTTTTCACCTTCTTTTTTTTTTTCGCCTCTCTTTATGTTCAGTTTCGTTTTTCCATTTCAAGTTCACTGTAAATTCTACTTTCACTTCGATTTTCGTCTCAGTTTTGTAATCTATTTCGCCTTCGTTATTACGTACACTTTCGTTTACCTCTGTTTTTTTCTTTCGTTTTCCATATCAATTTTCTCTTTAGTTTCTATTTCCAGTTTTCTCATTTCTACTTTCACTTTCACTATTGTTTTAGCTTGTTTTTACTTTCACTTTCGCTTTCGTCTTCAGTTTTGTAATTTATTTCGCCTTCCTTATTACGTACACTTTCGTTTACGCTCTGTTTTTTTTCTTTCGTTTTCCATATCAATTTCTCTTTAGTTTTCTATTTCCAGTTTATTCTCATTTTTACTTTCACTTTCACTATTGTTTTAGCTTGTTTTTTACTTTCACTTTCGCTTTCGTCTTCAGTTTTGTAATCTATTTCGCCTTCGTTATTACTTATACTTTCGTTAACGCTCTGTTTTTGTTTTCGTTTTCCATATCAATTTTCACTTTAGTTTTCTATTTCAAGTTTATTCTCATTTGTACTTTCACTTTCACTATAGTGTTTAGCTTGTTTTTTAGTTTTTTTACTTTCTCTTTTCGCTTTGTTTTCACCTCTTTCTTCCTTTTACTATTACTTTCATTTCCACTTTCGTTTTCCATTTCAAGTTCCTTCTCCTGTTTCCTTCCGTATTCGCTTTGGTTTCATTTTCAATTTCATTTTCACAGTCCCTTTCATTTTCAGATTCGCTTTCTTTTCCCTTTCGTTGTCAATTCATTTTCGTTTCTATTTTCACTTTCGCTTTCACATTCGATTTAGCTTTTGCCTTTACTCTTCCATTCCTTTTTTGAATTCACTTTATCACTGATCTTATCGCGAGTGAACAGTTTTGTACATCAATAATTGAAAGTTTGCCTCCTGAAATTTCTCGGCGAAAGATATTATTTACTCAGTGAACTCTCGTTAGCATTTGCTTGATTTTTTTTCGGCTTTTAATATTTTCCCCTTTTTTTATTTTTTTATTTTGTTTATTATTGAAATAAGGTTTAAAACTTTTTGTTGGTTCCATAGTATTTTGAAAAAAATTATTGCTCAGATCTTTCATAATAGTTAAATCGCACCAAACGTATTGCCTTTTTCAATTTCTTTACAAACATATTAGTTGTTTGAGTGTAATTTTTTCCTGAAAATACGATCGGGACAAGAGGAAAAGGAAATAAAACGTATGTCGCATACACCGTATATAAGTCGAATTTCCTAGACCTATTTTAGCGCTTGGAAAATGCAAGCAGTCTCGACCAGGATTTTAACTCGGGTCGACTAACCCAGCACACCACACCACACCACACCAGTATATATAATATATATATTTTATATATATATATATATATATATCTGTGTGTGTGTGTGTGTGTGTGTATTTGGGCAGTATTCTTTCATTTATGCATGTTGAATTAAACAAAAGACACATCTCCTGTTTAACAATTGTATTTGTGATTTTTTCAAGTTTTCTGGCCAACTTTTTAATATTTGGGTGGAATTCGTGGATTAGTCCACCAAAGTTGGTAGGTGTGGTGCTAAAACAACCTCCCTGGTCTAGCGCTAGTGAAAAGGGGTTAGATTCCCTTGTTGTCTAGCTGATACAAACGTTAGGCCACCTGGACGACTTTACATCTTGTATGCTCATCCAAAGGCATGAACCCGTCTCTTTATATATTTACAACCCCCTCCACACGAGCAGGATGTGACACAAGGTCAATTTCTTAAGCGGAGTTCAGCAGGTTTGAATTCAGAATTTTCCTTCTCTTAGACGGTTGCCTAACCAAGGTTAAAGAGCCCAGTCTGCTCTACTATTTATCCATAGCTGGAGGGAAAGTAGGATTCATACCTTTCCCGTGGGTATTAGCGCTAAGTGAAATGCAATTACCACGTCCAGGATTTGAACTCGGGGCGACGAGTACATTTCCCATGACTTTAACCATTACACCACGCGCTTCCCGTCTCTTTATCTCCCTCTCGGTTATTGATAAGATATCGTTTCTCGACATTTAAGAAAAATAGTATTTACTTTAAAATATATATAAAACTGTTGTATACTGGATTATACAATATTCAGTATATTAGTACATACAGTTTGCGCCGAACATAGAGTAACTCGCAACAGAGTGCTAAAACATCGAGGTACACGGTTCGCATAATGGTTCCGTAATCTTCGCAGTTTCAGGTATTTGCCTCTCATCCCACTTATGAGGGCATGGCAAGGACATTTTATGTGGACCACTTGTTAAATTTTTAAATGCCATCCTTGGCCAGTTGAAAAGGGCTTAAAGTAAGTAAGTCCTGAGTTATGGAATCCTTTGGTAAGTGAATAAGTCGTATCCAGCGTATAAGTCCTGAGTTATGGAATCCTTTGGTAAGTGAATAAGTCCTATCCTGCGTATAAGTCCTGAGTTATGGAATCCTTTGGTAAGTGAATAAGTCCTATCCAGCGTATTGTTAAAGGTCCAGTGATTTAATCCTATGTCCGTGTCCACGAAAGTTCAAAGCAGTTATGAGTAAGTTATTACCAGTACAGCCGGTATAAGTATTATATCAGCAGCAGAGTACTGCCAGCGATTGGCCAAGAGTATGATTACATAGTTTCGCCGAGTCTATAAATAGGAGCGGGCATCTAGCACACACCTAATAAGTGAATTTTCTCAACAAGCCAAAGCTCATGGGTGGTAGGCACAAAAATGTCTTGGTCCCATCGGCATTTCTCCTCAGGGTGCTCAGGCACTGGGCAATTAACCCAGTCTTGACAATTTAAATCAAGGGAGCAGACATTGCCTGTGGAGATAGCCCCCTGGGATCTATGCTGTTAATTTACTTAGTCGCTCAGAGGCGAAAGCGCTCTGAAGTAGGCTTAAGCTCAACAGATCACACAGATGTTATAAAACAGCAGAGTTTAAATAGTCTCTGACCCGTTCATTTACTCTCTACTCTGAATTCTAACTGTTTACACTCCACTTGATGTGGCCACTACTAGAATAGGCTCAGCTTAATTAGTGATCTATTCAATAATTTAATAATTTAATTTATTCTGTAAACCTTTTCTTTCCTCTTCTTTCTTTAAATTCGTTTCACTTCTTTTTTTTAGACTTTCAATCTAGTTCAGACTCTGTCCAAATTATCTTTTTTGGTAAAAATTTAATGGTAAGCTAGACTATTCCACAGCAAAAAGTTAACATCTAATTTTCTCGGGTCATGGAAAAATACAATAAGAGCCAAATAAATATGACAGACGGGTAATTCCATGTCAAATCATCCAGGCCATCTCCTCCACCCACTTCAATACTTCTGAAATGTTGTCCAAGTGTGGATTATGTTGAAGTTAGACAATCCCCAAACTTTGTGCTTCCAATTAAAAAAATTGGCGGAGTTATGTCGATTTTTAGCTCTACTAATTTGAGGGGGTCACAAAAAATGGCGACCTTTTGTAATCTATTTTTGTCAATAAAATGAGGTTTAGAGCTTCCCTACTCCTCAGAATTAGTTTATAAAAGTTGCCCAAGAAAGCCAAATATGCTATCGGAAATGTCTTAAAATCAACCAATTTTAAGCAATTGATGATTTCTGATTTTTTCATAGCAAGATCAATATTCCAATGTGGCACTGTATCTATGACAACACACATTTTTCTATTATTATTTCACATTATTTATACCAAATATATCGTTTGGTTTTTAATCAGAACCGGACCTAAAACATCAGTTAAAATTTTGCAAATCAGAAACCATTAATAACTTTAAATCAGTTAACTTTAAAACTTTTTTATAGCATTTTTGGATACCTTGGGCTGAAATGCTTTTATAAACCCATTTTTAGGAGTAGGGAACCTCTAGAACTCACTTCACAGACAAAAATAGATTACACAAAGTCGACATTTTTCGCGCCCCCAAATCAAATTTGGAGAGCTATGTCGATTTTTAGAATCGACATAACTCCACCAATTTTTGGAATTGGAAGCTCAAACTTTGGGGATTGTTTAACTTTAATTAACAATTGAAGAGAAAAACTTTGACAAATCTTTGTTCTGAACATAAACGAAACTATGTTTTTGGTACAAATAATGTTCAATATATGTTAAATAATAATAGATTTTTTGTCGTAGATGCAGTGCCACATTGGGATAGATTGTTTGGATAATTTGACATGAAATTACCCAGACAGATCTTGACGCCTGATTGACAGGTGGCGAGATGTTCTCATTGGTTGAAATTGTCACAGGAGGACCCAATCAGTTCCAGTCCTGTCGGACACACCTTTGCACCTCTGCAGAGGGGCAAGACCACTCCAATGGGGAAATCTGTTGGCGATGAGAGGTAACCCATGATGCTTAAAGACGGAATCCTGGTGGATGAGCAGTCCATGACATGCAACATCAAACTTTGCAACCGGTCTATGAGAAGGAACACTCTGAATTCAAGCCTGATAAACTACGCTTAAAAATGATCATGTATCACATCCTGATCATACAGCGGGTTGGTAAATACTTATATGTATATTTCTGGGAGAATATGTGCTTAATTGAAGTCATACCTAATTTGAAAATTAATTAGTTGTTAATTAATGAATTAGGCGAGCATATCTGCTCAAATGTAAGGCGTATGACTTCAATCAAGCACATATTCTCCCAAAAATTGTCGGCTATCGCCATCTCAAACAGACTGTTTACTTTCACACTGTCGTGCAGTAAGTCACCCAAAAATGTAGTATATATCAGTTTAAAAACAAACGAGAAATCTGGATAAAACCAGCTAGTGTAATGGTTTGAATCCCCGCCTGTCAGCCTGGCAGTTAGGCTTCGAATCACACACAGAGCAGTTTCCTGTCTATAACTCTGCTGATGATAATGCCGAAATATACATACAGAGATCGACTTTTTCTCGATCTGTTACGGCCTTACATTTGAACAGATATGCTCGCTAATTCATTAATTATCAACTGATTAATTTTCAAATAGGTATGAATTCAATTAAGCACATATTCCTCCCCAAAAATTGTCGGCTATCACCTTCTCAAACAGACTGTTTGTTTAACTTTCATATATGAATATGTATATACACAACCATATCGCACATATTGGCTGGGGGTTTAAAATCACCGACTGCACCTCTGCCGAGCTGTAAGACCACCTCAATGGGTTAATATGTTGCCGTAGGTAGTGACACGTGATGCTGAAGAATGGAATCCTGGTGGATGAGCGTCCATGACATGCAACACCCAAAGTTGGCCCTTACTTAAGATAGACGGGTGGTCGGAGAGGCTCCATCTAGAAGCGATGTCTGAGGTTCTTAATGTCTTGGGTATGACGTTACCTTGCTAATAGTGAGATTCCAGTTCTGGAGATTTGGGGAATATGGAGCACCTTCAATCACTATTGCTCCCTGGTCCACTTTAACCTGGAGTGGTAGTACCTGTTAGGATCCCATCTATGGGTTAAATAGAAAATTTGTTTACAAAAATAAAATGTGCTTAGAAATTTTTTCTGCCAGCCTATCGCTACGAATCTTTAAAACCTTTGCCGGCATAAAATGACCCACTTATGTTGATATGCCGTAAAACAAAACAAAGAAACCAATCTGTGCGAAAGAGTTAGTTGACTTCGAAAAACGGTCTGTTGACCAGGCGCGATAATGGCGTCATTCTGAGTTCTTCTCCGCGCGCTTTTTCACTAATCTGTAAAATAAAGACATCAAAATTGTAAGGAAACAATTGTGGGGAGGTGGTGAACCATTTGAACAAATAATCTTGAGAAAATATCCCAAGTCCATTTCTGAACGTATTATGGCTACGGTCCCAAATATGATACATGTCACATACTCACATTGACATCGCTAATTGGTGCGTGTGAGAGTGAGAGTTCTTCGATAAGAAAGTTCTTCAGGAGAGAGAGAGAGAAGAGAGAGAGAGAGGAGAGAGAGAGAGAGAGAGGAGAGAGAGAGAGAGAGAGAGCAGAGAGAGAGAGTTAAATAAAGATTTTAAAACTTTTACATACTGAAGTATTTGCAATAGTATACATATCAAATGCTGTAATAATTGAATTAAAAAAGAAAAGTCTAAATGAAATGCGCCCCCTGAAAATAATCAGATGGAACTAATAGAATGGACAAAAGAAAAAATGCTGTAAGAATTGCCTAAATACAAAACAAAGTAGAGCCTAACAAATAATAATAAAATTCTCTGATTTATTATATATATACAGGGTCAGGCAACATGATCTGACACATTTGTAGGTTTAATAAAATGCAAATGAAGTAAAGAAACAAAAAAGTGTTTTATTTTCGAAAAGTATATATAATGTCTTTTTTTTTTTCGTATAATGCCATTTTGTTTTGTTTCTTTATAATACCATTGTTTTTCGTTTCTTTTTCAGTTGCTGCCCATGAATTGGACTGGTGAGCATCGCGCTTTCATTATGGAAAACGTTTTCAAAATCATTTTGTATGGATGCATTTGAAGATCATTGTGAAGAATTCTTCGCAAACTTCTTTCGGAAAGTCTAAGAGCCTGGGCGCGTTTAAATGTGGAACGGAGTGGAGACTTTTGAACTGAAGCTCTTACCGCTGCCACATTTTCTGGAGTTCTGGCGGTGCGAATTCGGCCGGTTGATTTTCGTTTCAATGCAGATCCAGTAGCTCTGAAGTTGGTAACCCATAACAAGATCGTGTTTCGAGCTGGTACAGGATCATGTCTACCAAGATTGAAGTGCAAACGGAACGCTCTTTGTGTTGCAGTTACAGATTCGTTTGTTTTGATAAACGTTTCCACAATGAAAGCGCGATGCTCACCAGTCCAATTCATGGCAGCAACTGAAAAAGAAATGAAAAACAATGGCATTATAAAGAAACAAAACAAAATGGCATTATATGAAAAAAAGAATCGCATTATATGTACTTTCCGAAAATAAAAACACTTTTTTGTTTCTTTACTTTCTTTGCCTTTTATTTAACCTACAAATGTGTCAGATCATTTTGCTTGACCATATATATATATATAGTCATCCACAGACATGTGTTTCAACTTATCAAGTCTCTTCTGTGTGGCTAGACATGTGTGAGCTACCCACAGCCGAGATAGAAACAGGATCGATTCAGCAGCAGTCGGACAACTTAACCGCTCGGATATCATCACCCACAGAATTCGAAAGGGTTTTTAACTGTTTTAATACACACATCTATATGTATATAAAGGCCGCCATAGAATGCTCCATTCCTTTTATAGGAGAGCGTTGCGTTTACGCTTTAGTTGGCGGTCGTCAGCAGAATCCCCTTCAAAGTGCTCAATATATATAGTATATATTATATATATATATATATATATATATATAAACTAATTGTCACAAAAGAGCAGAACACGTTTTTTTCAACGTCCACCCACCTTTTTTCTGATTTTTTTTGTTAACACAGCTTGTATCAGTGCAGTAAAATTGGGTGATGATGGTAGGTGTGGCGCTCTACCTCAGGCGCAAAAACAATATTCCTGGTTTAGCACTAGTGAAAAGGGGATAGACTTCCTTGCTGTCTGTCTGATACAAACAATAGGCCACTCCACTGACTTTACTTACTTTTATAAATAGACAGTTTTGTCCCAGTCAGTAAAGAAAAGACATTGAAATATGAATTATAAATAAATAATTAAAGGCAGAACAATCTCCCAACAAAAAAAAGGGCTCTCCCCGTTTGTATCAAAAAGGCTGGTAAGATGCCCTTTCTCTTTGATTCACTGACCAAATTAACAAAATTTAGTAAAATTTAGTAAATTTTTAGTAAATAATGAATTTTTCACTTTTCCTGTCGGCACATCGAGTTCTTGTATTTCTCTATCTCGTGACGATTATTTTTCACAACTAACAACGATTTACTCCTGAGATATTTCCTTACAATATTTTCAAAAGCAAGATATAAATTTTGTACTTCCAGACGTATTACACACACACAGAAAAAACGAATACAGACAACACACACACACACACACAACACACACACACACACACACACACAAAAAAAAAAAAAAAAAAAAAAAAAAAAAACGAACACACACACGCACATACCTATATTAAAGCATTATAAAATAACCACCTCAAAGAGTTTTTTTTTTCACGGAACAGATAGACTTACTACTACTAAACATACGGATTATAAATAGCATGTCAAACCGTCAAAAATATTTCAATTTCTATAATTCTTTTATAGTGCTCCCTTTTTAAAAAAAAACTCTCTAAAACAATTTCTTCAAACAAGAAATTTTATTCCTGACGATGACCTAAGGTCGAAACTAGTTGAGAATTAATAACATAAAATAATATTCCTATTTGTCTTATCATTTTGTTCATACTATATATATATATATATATATATATATATATATATATATATATATATATATATCAAGGACATATAACCATCAAATAGGTAATAGAAACTGGAAGCAGGATATATATATATATATTATAATATATATATATATATATATATATATATATATATATATATTATATTCTATACATTAATGGCTGATTATTACCGTCGTTTCAAAGGCATTATGCTTTTCCTCAGACAAATCATCTTGTAAATGACATCCTATTAAATATACGTTATATATCGCGTTCCCGCTTTATTTCACCGCGTGTACTCCATGTGTGTGTATGATGTTAAAATAACATTTTGAAAGATTTTACGTTTTGAGGTGGTTAATTTTCTGTCTTAATTTTTTTAGTCAAATATTTAAATAAAACTTATATAAGAATGAAAAAAAGAAAAAAAGAACGAAAAAAAAGAAAGATAGAAAGAAAAAAAGAAAGAAAGACAAAAATAAAGATAGAAAGAAAGAAAGAAAGAAAGGAAGTAAGCTGCTTATATAAAAATGGTAAAGAGAAAGAAAGAAAGAAAAAAAACGAAATAAAAAAGAAAGATAGAAGAAAAAGAAAAAAAAAAAAGAAAGAAAGAAAGAAAGAAAGGAAAGTAAGGTTGCTTATATAAAATGGTAAACAGAAAGAAAAAAAGAAAGAAAGAAAAAGAAAGAGAGAAAGAATGAAATAAAAAAGGAAAAAAAGAAAGAAAGGAAAGAAAGAAAAGAAGAAAGAAAGAATGAAAGGAAAGAAAGACTGCTTATATAAAAACGGTAAACAGAAAGAAAAAAAGAAGAAATAGAAAGAAATAAGAAAGAAAAAAGAAGAAAGAAAGAAAGAAGGAAAAAGAAAGGGAGAAAGAATGAAAGAAAAGGAAAAAGAGAAAAAAAGAAGAAAGAAAAAAAGATAGAAAGAAAAAAGAAAGAAAGAAAAAAAAGAAAGAATGAAAGGAAAGAAAGACTGCTTATATAAAAACGGTAAACAGAAAGAAAGAAAAAAAGAAAAAAGAAAAAAAGAAAGAAAAAAGAAAGAAAGAAAAAAGTAAGAAAGAAAAAAGAAAGAAAGATAGAAAGGAAAGAAAAACTGCTTATATAAAAACGGTAAACAGAAAGACAAAAAGAAAGAAAGAAAGAAAGAAAGAAAGAAAAAAAGAAAAAAAGAAAGAAAGAAAGAAAGGAAAGTAGGGCTGCTTATATAAAATGGTCAACCAATTTCTTTCTGAATATTCACAGCTTGTCCACATAGAAAGAATTTATAAAGCATAAAATGCTTTGAAATCGACGGTAATAAATCAGCCATTAATGTATATACAGCTCTTACAACTTTAATCGAGCACTATATTTTCCCTTCCAATTTAAAGCATCCATATATTATATATATAATATATATATATATATATATATATATATATATATGTGTGTGTGTGTGTGTGTGTGTGTGTGTGTGGATGTGGGTGTGGGTGTGTGTGGGGGTATTTCGCCAGCATTCTTTCATTTATACATGCAGAATTAAACAAAAGGCACGTCTCCTGTTTAACAATTTTATTAACGATTTTTTCGGGCTTTCTGGCCAACCTTATTACAAATGTAGTATATAAATTTAAATGCCCTTTGGGAAATTGTTGTCTCCCCCAAAAATGAGAGTACCTACACGGGTTTTACCTCAACGACCTTGACACGCCGTTTGACTCTTCATATGTCAGATAATAGCTCCATTTCGCAACATCTAAAATTAAATGTATGCCCCCACTCTAATTACCGAAATAGACTAACGGAAAATACACATATTTGCTAAAAAAAACAACAAAACAAACTCCAAATACTAGAAGCTTTATACATTAAACAATACAAACCATCCTTAAATAAGATTAATTTTAAATGCAGTACACACATTTTTAAATGTCTATAACACTTCCTACCAATTCTACCCCTTTTAGTATATATATATATATATATATATATATATATATATATATATATATATATAAGTGTATTTTGTCAGCATTTTTTCTTTTATACAAGTTTTGTTGAACTGTACAGACAATTCTTGTCTGACAAGTTTTTGGTTGATCCTTTCTAATTTTCGGGCCATCTTTTTGATGTCGGGGTGTAACTGGTGTAACGGTCCACCAAAGGTTTCAAAACGAGCGCTTTTGGCAATACAGTTTGCCATCATCAGGTAGGAAACCATGGTATGGTTTCGTGTCTCGTTTTTAACGTGAACGAGTAGTAGCAAGTAATTAGAAGTAAGAAGTAATAACAATGGTAGTGGGAGGTTGTAGAATGGTAGTGGTTCGAGCGAGCGATGGCAGTAGTAATTTTTTTGTGGGAGGGGGGGCACACGTTGTGAGAAGGGAGGGGTATAGTGGAAGGAGGATAGGCGGAAAATTATAAGCATTTGAGAACATGTTGACTTATATCAAAGTTTATTTTGTTTAAGGTATTTTTTTTTGTTTCATATATAAAGCTTCGTTTATTTGAAGTTTTGTTTGTTTTTTTCTTTATGTAGTGTATATATATATATATATAATATATATAATATATATATATATATGAAAAAATAAGGTTTTTAGAAGATTACTTTATTGTAGTTTGAAATATCAAGTAACGTTAAACGTTTCAGTATTTCTTATAATAAACCATCATCAACGTACTCTAAAAAAATAGTGAAATAGATCACTGATTAGAACTGAGCCTATTCTAGTAGTGACCACCCCAAGTGGAGTTTAACAGAGCTTTCTTCTCCTAGACTGGTTTCCTAACCAAAGTTAAAGAGCCCAGTAGCACTACTGTTTACACATAGCTGGAGGTAGAGTAGTTGGATTAATACCTTTCCAAAGGGTATTTGCGCTATTTTAACTTTAGCTTCGTCCAGGATTTGAACTTGGGCCGAAGAGTCCATTTCATACGTCGCTAACCATTACACCACAACCTCAGTATGTAAGGTAGTACCTTCTGAATAATATATGACAATACATTGATTATTGTTTGATATAAAAATCGAAACGTTTAACGTCGGCTAGTATTTCATAGCTATACTAAAATTATCTTTGGATGCGCGTGGTCTAATGATTAGAGTCGTAGAAAATGGTTTCTCTGACTCGAGTTCAATTCCTTGTTAACATTTCACATGGCGCTAATACCTTTGGCAAAGGCCTGAATCCAATTCTCCCTCCAGCTATAAGTAAATAACTGGGTAGACTGGGCACTTTAACCATGGATATGTAACTCGCCTAGGAGAAGAAAACTCTGAATTCAAACCTGTTAAACTCCACTTAAAAATGACCTTGTGTCGCATCCTGCTCGAGCGGAGAAGTTGGTAAATATATATATATATATATATATATATATATATATATATGAGGAAAAATGAGTAAAGAAAAGAAAAGTAAGTGGATAAAATGAATTTAATCGATATCACATTAATCGATATCACTTACACATGTGTTTCGGTCAGTTTATAAACTGACCGAAACACATGTGTAAGTGATATCGATTAATGTGATATCGATTAAATTCATTTTATCCATTTACTTTTCTTTTTACTCATTTTCACTCATATTGTCGGATTCAATTCCTTTTCCATTTTTACATATATATATATATATATATATATATATATATATATATATATATATAATCTTTTGAATACTCTGTTTTTACATATTTTGTTAATTTATGAGAAAGACCGTTCCGGTCTCCTGCCTCAAAAATTGCTACCGTTGACTGCTGAAAAACCAACCCATCTACGATTGAAGTCCGTAGCCGAAGCAGTGTCACTTGAAAGAAAACAACTAACTTGGGGCGTTTTTTTTTTCGACATTCAATTACATATAAAAAATCCAAAACGTTTATTTTTTTCAGTATTTTCATTTTATTTAAATATATTTATTTCCAACAATCAATTACAAGTATAAAAAAATCAAAATATTTAGATATTCTTGTTTATTTAAACTAATAACAAGATATTAAACAAACATGAATAAAAGAAAATCTGAGTATTTAGATATTCTTTTATATTCTAATAAAAAAACTATCTATGTTCATATCTACTTATATGTATATCAGTCTATTCAAAACTATCTATCTATCTATTTATATCAATTTGTTCTTATCTATGTTACTTTGTTTATATCTATCTATCCATCTATCTCTGTTCCTATATATTTATCTGCTTTTCAATAAAAGATACAAACTGATATATCCGGGTTAAGGGATATATTCTGAAGTTGGTAGTTGGTATATTATCGCAGTAGTAATTGGTACATCGAATAGCAATCCGTCTGCCGAGTAGTCGTGGTGTCGTCTAGCGAGTAAGTTTAGCTTGTAGGCATTAGGTATAGGACCAACACAGTGTCGACTATTTATACATGACACTGTCCAATCAGATTATAGTGAGGGGTTACCAAGGTATTTACATATTCATTATATCACAAACTATTTTCCAATATGCCTTAATAAAACAATAAAATGAAATAAAACAACGTTTTTATCGACACTGCTTCGGCTACGGACTTCAATCGGAGCTGGGGTTGGTATTTCAGCAGTCACCAGTAGCAAATTTTGAGGCAGGAGACCGGGACTGTCTTCCTAATAAATTACCCATATATTATATATTTCCATACAGTCGAGAGAAAACATGTTTTTTTTTTCAAAAGCACAAGGCTATTCTGAAATTATCAAATCAAAATAAATCATCCCAACGATCTATATAAAAAATAATGTTCTGATCAAATTATAGAAATATTCGGCTTCGTTCACTCTCACCCCGCCACCTCTCATCTTTTGCGCCTTCCTGGCGCAGAGACAAGCGCCCGCTGCCTAAACAACACACCCGCGTCAAACAGGACTACGCGTATTAGTGTTCCCATACAGAAAACACCTCCGCGTGCAAAAACCATTCATTTTCGAAAGATGCGTACGATCCCAACCCCCGCCATTATCCCCCCCCCCTTCAGCAGCCCTCACCCCCATCCCTCACCCACCCTATAAAAACGATCTGCTCTGAAGTAACCGAACCGGCACTTTCATGTGTTGATTGAAAATCAACAGGGGATCCGTTGCCCCAGCCACCCTCCCCATTGCCGTTCATTTCGTACTCTTGCTCCACACTGCTTACCTAATGGTCGGTCATTCGGTACAATTTTCTCTCCAACGAAGAGTCTTCCCCACAATCAAGGGTTCGTTTTCTATTTTTTCCTCTTTTATTTACTTTTTTCCCCCGTACGTCCTGCGAGCATAAAACACCTGGTTTTAAGTCATAGTTTATCAGGATGGAAACTAGGATTTCTTTCTTTTTATTTATATATATATTTCTTTCCTTTCGTTCTGTTACACTTCTTTTTCTATTTTTCTAATTATTTTTTTTTTTATTTTATCGAAGATGAAATCGCGCGTGAGTCTCGTTTTCTCCATATATAGACGCCATCTTTTTTTTCTTCTTCTTTCGTGTTGATATTATTTTGTTTTGTTTTTTTATTTTGCTACTGTTTTTATTTTTCATTTTTTTCTTCTCTTTTTAGACTTTTGCGTTGTGTTTTTAATTTTTTTTTAGAACCTTTTTTTTTTAATTTTTCGTCATTTTTTTAAAACACTTTTTTCTTTTACAATTTTTATCTACAATTTTTTATTACAATTTTTTTTCCCTCCGTTTATTTCTTTGTGTATTTGCTGGTTTTTTTCTCAATTTTTTTTCTCAATTTTTTTCTGATTATTCTTCATGTATAGTTTTATGTTCAGTTCTTTCTTTTGTTTTTCAATTAATTTTTAATTGTAACTTTAAATTTTTCTCTTTATTCTGTTTTTTTTTTTATCGACTGATTGAATGGTTGGTTTGTTTCGAGTTCTTTTTCATTTCCCTTGTTTTTTTGTTTTTTTATATTTAATCTTAATTTTTCCTTCTATTTCTTTTTTGTTTCCTGTTTTTCTTTCTTTCTTTCTTTCTTGTGTTCTTGTTTCATTATTTCTTGTTTTCTTCTTCTTTCTTCTTTCTTTCTTTCGATATATTTTTCTTTCTTTCAATAAATTGTTTCTTTTAATATTTCCTTTCTTTGTTTGTTTGTTTATTTATTTCTATTATCTTCATTTTACTTTTTTATTTATTTCTTTTAATAAATTATTCCTCACTTTGAATAAATTATTTATTTATTTTAATAAGTTCTTTCTTTCTTTTCTCTTTCTTTTGATATATTTTCTCTTTCTTTGATATATTTTTTCTTTCTTTCAATAAATTATTTTTTTAATATTACCCATCTTTCTTTCTTTCTTTTTTTCTATTATCTTTCTTTTACTTTTTAATTTCGTGTTTCATTCATTTTATTCTATTTTTCATTCAGTTTTTGTGGTAATTTCTTTTTTCTTTCCTTCCTTCTCTTTTTCCTTCCTTTCTTTCTCTTTTTTCTTTCATTTCTTCCTTCTTTTTTCTTCTTTCTTCCTTCTTTCTTTCCTTCTCTTTTTCCTTCCTTCCTTTCTCTTTTTTCTTTCATTTCTTCCTTCTCTCTTCTTTCCTTCCATCTTTCTTTTCTTTCTTTTTTCTTTCTTTCCTTTTCATTCCTTCGTTCACTTTTTCTCTCTTTCATTCTATTTTCTCTGTTTCTTTTCTTTCTTCTTTCCTTCTTTTTTTCTTTTTTCTTTTTTTCTATAATCTTCTTCTGTTTTACATTTTTCATTACGTGTTTTAATTCGTTTTTTTTCTAATTTTGTATTTACTTATTGTTTTTCGTCCTTCTTCCCCAATTTCTTCCCTTCTCTCCTTCCTGCTTTGTTAAATAATTCTTGAATTCTGAATGTGTTGTGTTTGAACAATGTTTGACTTATTCTTTTGTAAGTAATCTTTCTTCTTTTCTTTTTTTCTTTCTTTCTTTCTTTCTTTCTTTCTTTCAATAAATCACGTTTCTCTTTGAATTAAGTCATCCATTATTTATTTTAATAAGTTCTTCCTTTCTTTCTATCTTTCAATAAATTATTTTTCTCTTTGAATATAAAATATTTTCACTTTAACGGCATATTGTGTGTTTTCATATCCTTTTATATATATATATATATATATATATATATAATATATATATATGCTCCCCATCCCCTAGGGTTGAGCACTCTGGAGGGGGATCTCGCTGACGGCCACCAACTCAAGCGTAAACGCAACACTCTTGTAAGGAATGGAGCACTTTGTGACGGCCCTTACACACAAAGCGATGTGTGTATTAAAACAGTTAAAAGGTTTGAATTCAGAGTTTTCTTTCTCCTAGACCGGTTGCCTAACCAAGGTTAAATAGTCCAGTCTGCCCTACTATTTATCCATAGCTGGAGGGAGAGTAGGATTCACTCCTTTCCCAAGGGTATAGCGCAAAGTGAAATGCAATTACCACATCCAGGATTTGAACTCGGGGCGAATAGTTCATTTCCCATGACTTTAACCATTACACCACGCGCTTCCTACTTTTCATCATATGGGTGATAGAAAGCCGTGGCTGAGTGTCTTCATGTTCTGAGAATGTCATTAAACTCTAACTGATTGTGAGGCTCCAGTGTTGGAAGTTCGGGGAATGTGAAGCACCCCTTCATCACCATTGTTCCCAGGTCCACTTTTACCCGGAGTGGTAGTATCTGTTAGGGTCCCATCAATGGGTTAAATAGAAAAAATGTGTTTATAAAGAAAAACTGAGTCTCCATTAAGAATGGATTTATTTAAAAAAATTAGCGGCATTAAATGACCCACTGAGGTTGATATGCCGTAAAACAAAATCGAAAAACCCAAAACGTGAATTTCGTATTTCAGTGTTATTTGGCTTTTGCTCGGTCCACCTCTGGACTGACAAAACAAATCTGACGTTTCAAAGATTCATAATTGCTCCGTCCCTTGAGTAGAAGTATGTGAGTGTGCTGTCGAGAGACTGTGCAGTTATTTCTCTTGTGTTTACCAAGTAAATTGAATCATTGTCTCTGTTTTTTTCCCCTAATAGATAGATACGAGCAGAGTGGAATAAATACCAACTGACTGAGATGATTAGATAGATCGTATGGAAATGTAATCGTTGTCTCGTCATTATTTACTTAGCTTGTCTTAGTCTGATATACAGTAGCTGTCATTATTTATATATTTACCGAGCAGGATGTGACACAAGGTCAATTTCTTAAGCGGAGTTTAACAGGTTTGAATTCAGAGTTTTCCTTCTCCCAGACCGGTTGCCTAACCAAGGTTAAAGAGCCCAGTCTGCCCTACTATTTACCCATAGCTGGAGGGAGAGTAGAATTCATACCTTTCCCAAGGGTATTAGCGCTAAGTGAAATGCAATTACCACGTCCAGGATTTGAACTCAAGGCGACGAGTCCATTTCCTATGACTTTAGCCATTACACCACGCGCAGTAGCTGTTATTATCGTTAACTAACCACCCATCTAAAATCTAAACAGGACCACGCCCTGTCGGATGGGTGGGGCTGTAGAATACACCGACTGCTCCCCTGCAGAGGGGTAAAATCTCCACAATGGGACCACCTCTCCGACGGGGTCGGGTGTACGCGCCCACCCCGGGTTAAAATCACGAGCGTCGATCTCAGGGGGCCATCCCCCCAGGCAACATCTGTCCCCTCGATTTAAAGGGGCAGGGCTGGGTTTATTGTCCAGTGCCTGAGGCGCCCCCTTGCGGGGAAATGCCGAAGGGATAGACGCAATTTTTAAAACCGCCACCAATGAGCCTCGGCTTGTACGTGGTCCCACGTTAATAGGGCCTTGTGCCTAACCTAGTACAAGTGGGGTACGAGGATATACTCCACCTCTTGGCAACTATCCCCCCTCCAACTATGGGTAAATAGTAGGGTAGAGTAGGCTATTCAACGTTGGTAACGGCAACTGTCTGGAAAGAAAAAAACTCTGACTTCAAGCCTAGTAAACTCCACATTAAAACTGACCATTGTTGGAATACTTTTGGTAATATAGGTGTGCTGTAGACCACAACTTAAATTCATAGACTCTTCGGGGTTGCGTTGACTGAATCGGCCAATGAACACTCTCGAATACGTGGTTGGTTACTATTTAAAGGTCTTGGTGGAAAGGCGTTCAGTTGCTCATGTTTAACACGGACGAACGGACCTACAGACATGGTTTCTATTTGACAATAAGGAACACAAGGATCATAGGAATTCAAGATACACGGACCAACGAAAATACTATACACACACGGTAAACTTAATGCACAAAGGGATCTCCACTGTAAAGTGTTCTCACCTGCAGCCTTAAAAGGCCACAAGAATCTGGTGTCATATCTTGCTCGTGTGGACAGAGTTGGTGTAATTGCATACACAAGAAGGGGCGTAATTTTATTGTAGCTAACATAAAATACATTTGTTTTGTGATTCTAAGGAAATGTTTGTTTTTTAAATTAATACACCACTCTGCCGACGGCAAAGTTGCAGTTTTAAAAATCACTTGAACTCAGAATAAAAAATTTGTAGACTAGTGCATATACCTCGGTAGCAATATCTCCACTACTGAAAGGGATGTCAATCTATGCGGTTGCATAAGATTATTGTCGGTCCCCCTGTAATTCTGAGGGGAATGACCCCTCTCATACCATGGGCCGGGTCCTTCAATGGAAATTACAGAAGCCCGCCAAAATACGTGAAGTCACGTGGGACCCATGTTCGGTCGCCAGTTTTTGCAGTTAGGCGTCAGGCAGAGCGGTCGGCCATTTTATGCTCTGCCTAAACTGGAACTCACGCGCGCTAATGTTATTCAGATATTTAGTTATATGAAATGTATAGATAAGGAATAAAAGTTTGTATAAGTAATATGTTCTTGTGATTGATGGAATGTTCCTTGGTAACAAGACTATAGAAATGAATCCAGGACGACCAGCCAGCCAGGACATAGCAAAAGAAGTCCAGACCTTAGAAGATGCCAGACGGCAAGTCAACATGTTAGAAGAAATACCAAAGAGACCAGAAGCATACGAAGACGGCCAGAAGCATACCAAGACGGCCAGCAGAAGAATAGATGTCCAAGATATAGAAGCAAGTAAGAAGTAAATAAGTAATGAAGGGCTATGCAACACATGCATATAGATAAAGGAAACTGCAAAAAAGAAATCAAATCTCTCTGATAAAATTAAATAGGAATACGTCAAAGCTTTGGCCGTAACGGTACTATTGAGTGGGTACCCCAGCTGGATTTTAACGAAATGCCCGGGGAAAAACCGAAATGAGAACTACACAAAAATGTTACGGGCTGTCCTGAACGAAACCCGGAAATAGCTCCTGACAAACTATCCAAGTACATAAATTAATGATTTTCTCTTTCGTATGTTATAGTAATTGGGAGACACATAGTAACTGAGTTGTCAATATTTCGTCTCATATATATATATATAATATATATATATATATATATATATATATATATATATATATATATATATATATATAAGAGAGTTTTTATAATTTGCTTGAAGCATTTGTGTATATATTGGTTAGGAGGTTGATTTAGAAGGCTATCACAATGCAGGTGTAAAGAAAACAAATAATAATACGGTAACAATGATGTTGTGTGTTAACCTGTATTTAATTCGTGAATTTTCGAGATAATTCTCTTTTCTCATCGTCGGATTAATTTCCTCACCGTTTTTTTCCATATATAATATATATATATATTTATATATTATATATATATATATATGTAGAAGTGGCTCAAAGTACAGTCAACAAAATTTTAGCGGGGCAGGGATACATGGTCTCATTCGAAGGTGGAGAATTGATATTGAGAAAAATGGTGACCGTGTGGAGAGGTAGGGATGTCATCCACAGAGGACCAGTTCTTATTTTGATGTATGGTACATATTCCTGTGTTGGTAATTATACCTGTCCTAAACCAAATGGCATTAGTTTTTGACTTACCCTCGTATGTTATGTTACAGAATAAGGGATATACAAGGTGTTACTACGAGAAGCTACAGTCCCAGATGTAAGCGCCAGGTGCCCGAATGATAGCTTCTCGACTGTGGTGACAATGTTTGCATTTAAATTAATGATTTTCTCTTTCGTATGTTATAGTAATTGGGAGACACATAGTAACTGAGTTGTCAATATTTCGTCTCATATATATATATATATATATATATATATATATATATATATATATTATATATATATATATAAGAGAGTTTTATAATTTGCTTGAAGCATTGTGTATATATTGGTTAGGAGGTTGATTTAGAAGGCTATCACAATGCAGGTGTAAAGAAAACAAATAATAATACGGTAACAATGATGTTGTGTGTTAACCTGTATTTAATTCGTGAATTTTCGAGATAATATCTCTTTCTCAAAAGATCACTGGAACTGAAGCAGTCTAGTTATGGCATTTCTTTTTAATTTATTATTTATTTATTCATTTAAATTTTTTTTTAAAGAAATACCATAACTAGACTGCTTCAGTTCCAGTGATCTTTTGAAAAAGAAATATCATCTCGAAAATTCAAGAAATACAGGTTAACACACAGCATCATTGTTACCGTATTATTTTTTTCTTTACACCTGCATTGTGATAGCCTTCTAAATCAACCTACTAATCATATATATATATAAATATATATATATATATATATATATATATATATATATAGTATCTGCAGGGACAGTCTTCACATACGACATCTGTGGTCTAAGCTGTTTTTTCGAACAATTGGAGTTCAGTAACAGGAGGCGCTGTAACATGAGGTGTACAAGAGTATATTGTCTTCTGAGACTGCAATGGCAATACAATGTATCTCTCTCTCTCTCTCCCCCCCTCTCTCTCTCTCTCGTCTCTCTCTTCTCTCTCTCTCTCTCTCTCTATAATATATTATATATATATTATATATAATATATATATATTTGTAGTCTTAATGATTAATATTTTATTGTGTCATTATTTATATGCTCAGATGTACGTCAGTAGGTGTCAATTTCTAATACTTATCGATCAAGAAATTTTCATTTACAATGACCATAGATAGACCTACGTATATATATATATTATCTATATTATATTAATATATGATTATAATGTGTGTGTGTGTGTGTGTGTGTGTTGTTTCTCGCGTGTGTGGTGTATGTATGGGGTATATTATATCTGTATATATTTATATATATAAGGTTTCATTTAACAATGACCATAGAGGAACGTCATGCTATTGGTCGCATTATATATATATGTATATATATATATATATATATTATATATATATATATATTATATATATATATATATAGGTGTATGGTTTTATATATATATATGTATACGTAAATGAGTGTATATGTTTATATATGCCTCAATATATATTCATGTTATATATATGGGTGTGTATATGTATATCTATGTGTGAGTGTATATATATATATATGTGCATATACAAGTGCGTGCATATATATTTGTTCTTATAAATCTGTATGTCTATATGTAAATAGGTGTGTAAATTTATATATATATATATATCTATGCATACATATATCTATGCTTATATAGATATATATGCATGTATGTATATACATTTGGATGTGTGCATATGTATGCTTGTGTATATATATGTGTATATATGCATATATGCATATGTATATATATGTCTGTATATGTTTATATATATATGTGCATATATGTCTGTGCATGTATATGTGTATTTGTGTGTGTGTATATATATGTTTATCTATATATACATATGTATGTATATATGTGTGCATGTATATATATATATCTATATCTATAAATATATGTATGTGTGTGTGAATATATATATACGTCTCTATGTTTGCATATGTGTGTGCTTGTAAATATGTACCACAAGTATATATACATACATATGTATATGCACATACATAGACAATAAGTGTGTGCTTATATATATGTACCTATATATGTAAATATATATCAGTGTTTCTGTATGTTTGTTTTTATACATATGTACCCATATATATATATATATATATATAATATATATATATATATAGGTACATATGTAACGTACACACGTTCATATAATATGTATCAGTGTACCTGTATTTGTGTATGTAATGTGCTTATATATATATACATATACACTTAATATATATAATTCATATAACTTATATTAAATATATATTCATATACACTTATATATATATATTATATATTAGTATACATATACAACTTATATCATATATATATCATGTTATATACAATATATTATACATATAATATTACATATATATATATATACATGTATATCATATATATATACATATACAACTTATATATATTACATATACCAATTATATATATCATATACATTTATATACATATATATAACAATATACAATAATATAATTACATATACATTATATACAATATATATATATATACACATTATATAACATATACACTTATATCCATTTGTATAATTTATATACCCATATACATATACACCTTATATATATACATATATATATGTAGAGGTATATATATAGGTACATATACACTTATATATATATTATAAATATATATATATATATTACGTACATATATACTTTTATATATATATATAATATATATATATATATAACGGCACATATATACTTTTTATATATATATATATATATATATATATATAATATATATTATATATTATTTATATATAAGTACATATACACACATATATATATATCTATAGGTACATATGTATAAGCACACACGTACACAAACACAGAGAACACTGATATATTATAATCCTTTGTGTGCTTATATATATGTATATTTATACATATATAAATATATAACGTATATATATTATATGAATGGTAATATATATATATATATATTAGTATATATATATATATATACAGACACAGAGACCCTGATATACAGTCACGCACACACACACACAAACATCACACACACACACAATATATATATATATTATACATAATACTATATACATACATAATATTCTAATCTTATGTATATAATATGTATGTGTGTTGTGTGTGTGTGTGTGTGTGTAGGAATTGACTATCAATCAAATGAAGGACAATAAAAGAAATGTCTAAGAACAGGAAAAATTAACTGAATCTACTAATTGTATCGACTTTTCCATTTGTCCAACAGCCATTTCTGAATTTACAGTTCTGGCGTTGAAAAGATTTAATTTCGTAAAACTCCTCAATAACAACAACACAAAGAAACAAAAACAACAAAGAAAAGGAAATAGAAAGAAAGAAAGAAGAAAGAAAGAAAGAAGAAATGTCCAAGCAATTTAGACGTTTAAAAAATCTTCCTTATCTCCTACAAGTTTTCTACTCGACGATCACTCAAAATATAATCTAGATTTTCAAATCTAATCGGCAGGAAGGCAACAGGCCAACATATGGAGCACTAGCTTAGTAAAGATGTTGGTTGGTTGGTTTGTTGGTTGGAATTTTACAGAAATGTGCACCGTTGTATTATTCCATTCCAAATAACGTTTTATTTTTTAATTCATATTTATAATATATATATATATTATATATCTATATTTATATTTATATATATATATTATTATATATACCAACCCCTGCCGCATGAAGCGGGATGTGAACACAAAGGTCAATTTCTATAAGGGAGTTCACAGGTTTGAATTCAGAATTTTCCTTCTCCTAGAACCGGTTACCTAACCAAGGTTAAGAGTCCATGTCTGCCGCCTACTATTTATCCATAGCTGGTGAGAGAATAGTTGGAATTTCATTTCTTAATGACGTCTAGATTAATTCTTTTAATTCAGTGAGTTTTCATAATTCTTAATACAGGCGAATTATGTAAGCTTAATAACGTATCAAAGTTTTACAACTCAAACATTATGTAATAAGGGAATTGAAAAGATTTTCATTTTTTGCCGTTAAACTGAGTCCAGAGATGTTATAGGTGTGGATATGTGCTTATTTTATGGGTAGAATAGAAAATCAGATTTTAGCTCATTGCGTCCAGTAAACATTACTATGTACTTTTGTTGGCAATTATCTCTCCGGCCTTCTATAGGCAATATTATTTTGAACACAGGAAAAAGAATTCAGCCAGATAAGCATGAATAATTGAGCAAAAATTTGACAAAATTTAATTGGATAAGTTAATAATTCGGCGATGCGGCATTGGTTATAAATCAAATTAACATTAATGAAATATTTCCTCAATGTAATAAAATTAAAATTCTAGTCTAGTAAATCAAAAGTTGAAAATCCGCACCTTGAGCCCATTTTACTGATAATTATCCAAGTATAAAATGCCCCGCTTATCAATTAAAAAAGTTTAATAGTTTTAAATATTTTTACATTGAAACACTTTAATAAAACTATAATAATCAGTTAGGCAACAGAATCCATATAAATTGGATTTATCGCGGGTGCAGACAAGCGATATCACAAATATGAACTACAAGAAGAATTAACTAATACAAAATATCCACTATATAGAAAACAAGAATGAGAATTGTCATCCCCCGTTTAATTAATAAGGTTGATTGATTGATTAATCTTTACAGCATGACAACCCATACGGGGATATTTTTGCCTTAAAGTAAAGGGAATTGGTGTACATGTATATAAGCATTTCTGTAAATCTGCTTTCACACAGTGTATTGTTTCAAGTAACTATAATAATCGTTTAAAATCATTATAAGCTTCAAGAGACTGGGCCGGGTTTAGCTCATGGTAGAGCGTTCGGCTAGAAACGCACAAGGTTCCTAGTTCGATACCGTCCCTCGCCAGACTCAAGCGTATGAGTAGCACAGGTTATCCTGTGGCGGTAAAGTAAGGAAGCTGATGGTAGGTGTGGCGCTCCACCTCAGATGCTAAAAAACAATCTCCTTGGTCCTAGCGCTTTTGAGAAGGGGTTACTCCCTCTGCTGACTGCTGATACCCAACTTTAGGCCGCCCCAGCTTTAATATGACAGATGAAATATTCCTTTGAAATACAATCATCTATAAATCGCATCAGTTTGACCATAGAATGAGGCCTTAACAGTATTACTATTTCGGGTCAGAATGAACCTGGGAGTAATGACAAATGAACGGGTATCCAGACTCATCCAGATCGCAAGAACTTGAGTCTCACCATTTGATGTCGTTTGGCTGGGAGTATTAGTTAGCTATTCTTAGCCCCGGTCCACCAGGCGATTAAATAATTGATTTGGTTCAAATGTTCTAGAAACATTATTAAAATAAGAACAAGCATTTGAAGAAGGCCAAATGAAGGTCACATTTCGAAAATCAAACTGTGACATAATTACGGAAATAAAGATGTTATGAATTTATTGATTAGATGTTCAACTTTAATATTAGTATCCCATGAAAATGATTGGTTTTAACGTTTTTTTAAGAAGCTCTATACCGCATAAACAGGATACGCATCATGAAAATTTCATAAAATACTACTTTTATATTGATTTTTGCTTGCAGCTATTCTTGAATGCGTTATCCAAAGTTTTGCATATGGTTATTCGCTATTCCTCTCTTCAAAATTGTTTCCTCAGTTTTATGCTAAAGTTTGATAGATTCATAGAGATTAAGGATCTAAGAGTTTTACTTTATCGAGAATAAAATCACCAAATAACTGGGAAATTGTAAATGAACATCACAAAATACAATTGCACACAGGAAAATAAAACGATTAAAAACTTAAAATCATACGCACGAATTTTCTTCTTCTTCTTTTCTTGCTAAGGTGTTTAATACATTCAAATGTCTGCAAGGGCAATTAATTTCCCAACCTCCAAGACGTTATTCAAAGTTACTCCAAATAACAGGAGGATCTCACAAAACTGATGAGAATAATTGGTTTTTCCAACTGCGACAGTCCGGCGACAAAAGTCACTTGCCACAATAACGCAACAGTCTCCCGTAAAACTCAATAAAACTCCAAAGTGTCGCGTCCCTTTTTCGATCGCGCTTTGCAACAACCTCGATCTCGTAAAGAAAATCTTCTGGCTTTGAGATCGTGCTTATTTATATTACGATGCCAAGGCAGCCATATTTTCCTTTCTGTCGATCCCCTGCCACTCATATCTCAAGCAAGACATTTTCGCGCCCGCATTTGCTCCACAGAGCTAAATCTTCTCTCCGCTAACAATTTTCAACTTGAAATAGTAATAAAAACAGGATAAAAAACTCTCGAATCCTGAATCTCAAAGTTGCCAATTTCTCAGATCTCGGTTACGTGCTCTTGATTACGTCCATCCAGACATATTCAATACTGGCTCATCTTAGAATCGGCACATGAAAGTATTAAATTTGTTTTTTCCCCTCTTTTATTCTATTATTTTATACATACTTGAAAAAAAAAAAACACGCACGCAAAACGAGAATATATATAAATATAATAATACATATATATATATATATATATATACACATCACTTTATAATTGGAGATTGTGTGTTTTTCTGTCTGGTAACCGAAACTAATATTACTACTCAAGTCCACAAATTCCCCTTCGTTATTTTCATCTCCATGATTTTTATCTTATATTTAAACGTGCTCATTATTAAATAAAATCAACTTTTTTAATATCAATATGCAAATTAGCCTTCCCATTCACAGCTGCAAACCGCTATTTGGTTGGTATATAAATAAAATACAATTGCATGTTATTTGTATGTAGATATGGACAACAACTAATAAAAGGTGAAGAAATTTATTATATAATTGAGGTTTTAAAATATAAATAAAATCATGGAGACTGTTAAATAACGAAGGGAATTGTGACTTGAGTAGTAATATAGTTTTCGGTTTACAGACAGACAAAACACACAATCTTCCATTATAATAAGATGTGTAATATATATATATATATATATTATGTATATAATTTATATATATTCTGTTTTGCGTGCGTGTTTTTTTTTTTCAAGTATGAATATAAAATAATAGAATAAGAGGGAAAACATTTAATATCTTTCATGTGCCGATCCTAGATGAGGCCAGTATGATAATGTCTGGATGAACGGTATCAAGAGCACGTACCGAAGACTGAGAATTGGCAACTTGAAGAATTCAGATTCCGAGAGTTTTTATCCTGTTTTATTCTAATTTTCAGTTGAAAATTGTAGCGAGAGAGAAGATTTTAGGCTCGTGGAGCAAGCGGGCGCGAAAATGTCTTGCTTGAGAGATGAGTGGAGGGCTCGACAGAAAAGGAAAAAATATGGCTGCCTTGGCATCGTAAATATAATAAAGCACGATCTCAAAGCCAAGAAGATTTTCTTCGAAGATCGAGTTGTGCAAGCGCGATCGAAAAAAGGGACCGCGACACCTTTGGAGGCCTTTTTATTGAGTTTTTACGTTGGAGACTGTTGCGTTATTGTGCAAGTGACTTTGTCGCCGAGAACTGTCCGCAGTTGAAAAACCAAATTATTCTCATCAGTTTTGTGAAGATCTCCCTGTATTTGAGTAACTTGAATTAGTCTGGTAGTGGAATTAATTTGCCTTGGACCATTTGAAGTATTAACCCTAGCAGAAAGAAGAGAAGGAAAATTCGTATGATTTAAAGTTTTAAATCGTTTCCTGTGTGCAATTGTATTTTGTGATGTTCCATTTACAATTCCCAGTTATTTTGGTGATTTATCTCGATAAGTAAAACTCTAGATCCCTTAATCTCTATGAATCTATCAAACTTTAGCATAAATGAGGAAACAATTTGAAGGAGAATAGCGGAATAACCATATGCAAACTTGATAACGATTCTAGAATAGCTGCAAGCAAAAATCAATATAAAAGTGTATTTTATGAAAATTTTCATGATGCGTATCCTGTTTATGCGTATCAGAGCTTCTTAAAAAAACGTTAACAACAATCATTTCATTGGATACTAATATAAAAGTTGAACATCTTAATCAATAATCAATAACAATCTTATTTCCGTAATTATTCACAGGTTGATTCGAATGTGACCTCATTTGCCTTCTTCAAAATGCTTGTCTAATTTAATAATGTTTCTAGTAACATTGACCAAATCAAATTCATTATCGCCTGTGGCCGGGGCTAAGATAGCTAACCTAATGACTGCCCAGCCAAACGACATCAACATGGTGAGACTCAAGTTCTGCGGATCTGGAGAGTCCTGGATAGCCCGTTCATTGTCATTACTCCCAGGTTTCATTCGACCCGAAATAGTATACTTGTTAAGGCCTCATCTATGGGTCAAACTGGATCGATTATAGATGATTTGTTATTTCAAAGGATCATTTCATGTCCATATAAAGCTGGGGCGGCCTAAGTTGGTAATCAGCCAGTCAGCGAGGGATAAGTCCGCGCTTCTCAAAAGCGCTAGACCAAGGAGATTGTTTTTTAGCATCTGAGTGGAAGCGCCACACCTACCATCAGCTCCTTACTTTACCCGCACAGATACCTGTGCTACTCCATACGCTGAGTTGGCGGACCGGTATCGAACTAGGAACCTTGTGGTTTCTAGCCGAACGCTCTACCATTGAGTAACCCGGCCCCAGTCTCTGAAGTATAATGATTTAATACGATTAATTATTAGTTACTTGAAACATACAACTGTGTGAAAGCAGATTACAGAAAATGTATATATACATGTACCACAATTCCCTTAACTTTACAGGCATAAAATATCCCGTATGGGTTGTCATGCTTGTAAAGATAATCAATCAATCAACCTTTATTTAATTAACGGGGATGACAATTCTCATTCTGTTTTCTATACTAGTGATTATTTTGTATTAGTTAATTCTTCCTTGTTAGTTCATATTTGTGATAATAAGCTTGTCTGCCACCCGCGATAATAATTTATATGGATTTTCGTTGCCTAACTGATTATATAGTTTTTATAGTGTTTCAAATGTAAAATATTTTAAAACTATTATAACTTTTTTTTATTTGATAAGCGGCATTTAATACTTGGGATAATTATCATAAAAATGGCTCAAGGTTGGGAATTTTCAAACTTTTGATTAGCTAGACTAGATTTTATTTTATACATTGGGGAAATATTTTCATTAAAATGTTAATTTGATTTAATTAACCAAATGCGCAATCGGAATTATAGCTTATCCAATTAAATTTTGTCAAATTTTGCTCAAATTATTCTATGCTTATCTGGCTTGAATCTTTCTCCTGTGTCAAAATAAATGCCTATAGAAGGCCGGAGAGTAAATGCCAACAAAAGTACATAGTAATGTTTACTGGACGCAATGAGCTAAAATCTGAATTTCCTATTCTACCCATAAAATAAGCACATATCAACACTATAACATCTCTGGTACTCAGTTTAACGGCAAAAAATGAAAATCTTTTCAATTCCCTATTACATAATGTTTTGAGTTAAACTTTGATACGTTATTTAAGCTACATAATTCGCTGTATTAAGAAAATTAATGAAAACTCACTGATAAAGAATTAATCTAGAGCGTCATTAGAAATTGAAATCCAACTATTCTCTCACAGCCTAATGGAATAAATAGTAGGGCAGCTGGACTCTTTACCTTGGTTAGGTAACCGGTCTAGAGAAAGGAAAATTCTGAAATTCCAAACCTGTTGTAACTCCGCTTAAGAAATTGACTTGTGTCACATCCCGCTCATGCGGAGGGGTTGGTATATATATATATATATATATATAAATATAAATATATATTATATATATATATATATATATACTATATGAATAAAATAAAAAGTATTTGGAATGGATAATACAACGGTGCACATTCTGTAAAATCCAACACAACCACCAACCAACATCTTTACTAAGCCTAGTGCTCCCATATGTTGTGCCTTGTGCCCTTCCTGCGATTAGATTGTGAAAAATCTTAGATTATATTTTGAAGTGATCGTCGAGTAGAAAACTTGTAGAATAAGGAAAGATTTTTTAACGTCCTAAAATTGCTTGGACATTTCTTTCTTTCTTTCTTTCTTATCTTTCTTTCTTTCTATCCCTTTTCTTTGTTGTTTTGTTTCTTTTTTGTTTGTTGTTGTTATTGAGGAGTTTACGAAATTAATCTTTCAACGCAGAACTGTCAAATCAAGAAATGACCTTTGACAAATGGAAGTCGATACAATAGTAGAATTTCAGTAATTTTGTCGCTGTCTTAGACATTTTCTTTTGTCGCTCATTTGATTGATAGTCAATTCCAATACACACACACACACACACCACACACATACATAATTATATACATAGATATAGATTGTATGTAGTGATAGTATATATATAATATATATATATATATTATGTGTGTGTGGTGTGGTGTTTGTGTGTGTGTGTGCGTGATCTGTATATAGGGTCTCTGTGGTCTGTATAATATTATATATATATATAGTATATATATATATATATACCTATTCATATAATATATATCGTGTATATATTTATATATGTATAAATATTCATAATATACTAAGCACACCAAAGGATTATAATATATCCAGTGTCTCTGTGTTTGTGTACGTGTGTGCTTATACATATGTACCTATATATATATATATAATGTGGTGTAATATGTACTTATAATATATAAATATATATATATATATATATAATATATATATATATATTATATATATTATAAAAGTATATATGTGCCTATATATATATATATATTTAATATATATATATAAAAGTATATATGTACGTATTATATATATTAATTATATATATATATATAAGTGTATATGTACCTATATATATATATACATATATATATGTATATATATAAGTGTATATGTTATATGTGTATCTAAAGTATACATATATGTTATAATAAGGTTGTATATGTATATATATATTGTATATATATATATATGTATATAAATGTATATGTTATATATAATTGGTATATGTATAATATACTATGTATAGTAAATGTATATGTATATATATAATTGTTATATGTATATAATATAAGTGTATATGTATATATATAATGTATTATACATGTATATATATATAGTATGTATATAAGTGTATATGTATATATATCTGTATATACATGTATATTATATATGTTATAAAGTGGTATATGTATATATATATATATTATATATATATATAAGTGTATATGAATTATATTTTATGATATAAGTGTATATGAATATATATATATAAGTGGTATATGTATATTATATAAGCACATACATACACAAATCAGGTACACTGTACATATTATATGAACGTGTGTACTGTTACATTATTACCTATATATATATAAATATATATATATATATATATATATAGTATGGGTTACATATGTATAAAAACAACTACAGAAACACTGATATATATTTACATATATAGGTACATATATATAAGCACACACTTATTGTCTATGTATGTGCATAATACATATTTGTATATATTACTTGGTGGTACATATTTACAAGACACACAATATGCAAACATAGAAGACGTAATATATATATTTCAACACACACATACATATATTTATAGATTATATGATATATAATATACTGCACACATATATACATACATATGTATATATAGATAAACATATTATATACACACACAACATACACATATACATGCACAAGACATATATGCAACATATATATATAACATATACAGACATATATATTACATATGCATATATGGCATTTACACATATATATACACAAGGCATAACATATGCACACATCCAAAATGTATATACATACATGCATATATATCTATATAAGCATAGATTATGTATGCATAGATATATATATATATAATAAATTTACACAACACTATTTACATATAGACATAGCAGAATTTATAAGACACAAATATATAATGCACGCACTTGTAATATGCCACATATATATAAATATATACACTCACACATAGATATAACATATACACACCCATATATATAACATGAATAATATATTAGAGGGCAAATATAAACAATATACACTCATTTACCGTAGTACATATATATTATACCATAACACCTATATATAATATATATATATATATATATATATATATATATAATATATATATATATTAACAATATTATAATGGCGACAATAGCTTGAACGTTCTCTATGGTCATTGTAAATGAAAACCTTTATATATATAATATATACAGATATATTATACCCCATACCATACCACACACGCGAGAACACAGACACACACACACACACACACACATTATAGATATATATAATAATATATATAAATATATATATATATATACGTAGGTCTATGGTCATCTGTAAAATGAAATCTTGAATCGAATAAAGTTATTAGAAATTGACACTCTGACGTAACATCTGTAGCATATAAATAATGACAACATATAAATATTTAATCAATTAAGACTACAAATATATATATATATATATATATATATATATATCATATAGAGAGAGAGAGAGATGAGAGAGAGAGAGAGAGAGAGAGAGAGGGGGGAGAGGAGAGAGAGATACATGTATTGCATTGCAGTCTCAGAAGACAATATACTTTCTTGACCCTCATGTTACAGCGCCTCTGTTACTGAACTCCATGTCGAAATTAACAGCTTAGACCACAGATGTCGTAACTGTGGAAGACTGTCCTGCAAGATACTATATTATATTATATATATATATATAATTATATATATATATATATATATATATGATTAGTAGGTTTGATTTAGAAGGCTCATCAACAATGCCAGGTGTAAAGAAAAAAATAATACGGTAAAATGATGCTGTGGTGTTACCTGTATTTCTTGAATTTTCGAGATGATATTTCTTTTTTCAAAAAAGATCACTGGAACTGAAAGCATGTCTAGTTATGCGTATTTCTTTTAAAAAAAAATTTAAATGAATAAATAAATAATCCAATTAAAAAGAAATGCATAACTAGAACTGCTTCAGTTCCAGTGATCTTTTGAGAAAGAGATATTATCTCGAAAATTCACCGAATTAAATACAGGTTAACACACAACATCAATTGTACCTGTATTTATTATTTGTTTTCTTTACACTGCATTGTGATAGCTCTTCTAAATCAACCTCCTAACGCAATATATAACACAATGCTTCAAGCAAATTATAAACTCTCATTATAATATATATATAATATTATATGATATATATATATATATATATATATATATATATATGAGACGAATATTGACAACTCAGTTACTATGTGTTCTCCCCAAATTATATACATACGAAAGAGAAAATCAATTTAATTTTAAATGCAACATTTCACCAACAGTCGAGAAGCTATCATTCGGGCACCTGGGCGGCTTACATCTGGGACTGTAGCTTCTCGTAGTAAAACACCTTGTATATCCCTTATTCTGTAACATAACATACGAGGGTAAAGTCAAAAAACTAATGCATTGGTTTAGGACAGGTATAGATACGCAAACACAGGAATATGTACCATACATCAAAATAAGAACTGGTCGCTCTGTGGATGACATCCCTAACCTCTCCACACGGTCACCATTTTTTCTCAATATCAAATTCTCGCACCTTCGAATGAGAACCATGTAAATCCCCTGCCCCGTAAAATTTTGTTGAACTGTACTTTGAGCCACTTCTACATCATATATATATATATATTATATTATATATATATATATATATATATGGAAAAACGGTTGAAGGAAATTAATCCGACGATGAAGAGAGATATTATCTCGAAAATTCACGAAATGTAAATACAGGTTAACACACAACATCATTGTTACCGTATTATATTGTTTTCTTTACAACCTGCATTGTGATAGCCTTCTAAATCAACTCCTAACAATATATACACAATGCTTCAAGCAAAATTATAAAACTCTCTTATATATATTATATATATATATATTATATTATATATATATATATATATATATATTTATATATATATGAAGACAGAAAATATTGACTAACTAGTTACTATGTGTCTCCCAATTACTATAACATACGAAAGAGAAAATCATTATTTATGTACTTGGATAGTTTGTCAGGAGCTTATTTCCGGGTTTTCGTTCAGGACAGTCCCCGTAACATTTTTGTGTAGTTCTCATTTCGGTTTTCCCCGGGCATTTCGTTAAAATCCAGCTGGGTACCCACTCAATAGTCACCGTTCGGCCCAAAGCTTTTGACGATTTTTTTCCTATTTAATTTATCAGAAGAGATTTGATTTCCTTTTTTGCAAGTTTCCTTTATCTATATGCAATGTGTTGCATAGCCTTCATTACGCTTATTTACTTCTTACTTGCTTCTATATCTTGGACATCTAATTCTTTCTTCTGCTGGCCGTCTTGGTATGCTTCTGTGCCGTCTTGGTATGCTTCTGGTCGTCCTTTTGGTAATTTCTTCTAACATGTTGACTTGGTCTGGCTATCTTCTAAGGTCTGGACTTTCTTTTTGCTATGTTTCCTGCTGGCTGGTCGTCGCTGGATTCAATTCTTAGTCTTGTTACCAAGACATTCATCACCACAAGAAACTATTACTTATACAAACTTTTATTTCCTTATCTATACATTTCATATAAACTAAATATCGTAACTAGCGCGCCGTGAGTTCCAGTTTTAGGCAGAGCATAAAATGGGCCGACGCGCTCTGCCTGCGCCTAACTGCAAACTGGGGACCGAACAGGTCGCCACGTGAACTTCACGTATTTTGGCGGGCTTCTGTAAATTTTCCATGAAGGACCCGGCCATGGTATGAGAAGGGGTCCATCCCTCAGAAATTACAGGGGACCGACAATAATCTTAATGCAACCGCATAGATGACATCCCTTTCCAAGTAAGTGAGATATTGCCTACCGAGGTATATGCCACTAGTCTAAAAAATTTTTATCTGAGTTCAAGTGATTTTAAACTGCAACTTTGCCGTCGGCGAGTGGTGTATTAATTAAAAACAAACATTTTCCTTAGAAATCACAAAAACAAATGTAATTTTTATGTTAGCTACAATAAATACGCCCCTTCTTGTGTATGCAATTACCACCAACTCGTCCACACGAGCAAGATATGACACCAGATTCTTTGGCCTTTTTAGGCTGCAGGTGAGAACACTTTACAGTGGAGATCCCTTGTGCATTAAGTTTGATCCGTGTTGTGTAGTATTTTCCGTTGGTCGTGTATCTTGAATCCTATGACCTTGATGTTCCTTATTGTCCAAATAGAAACCATGTCTGTAGGTCCGTTCCGTCCGTGTTAACATGAGGCACTGAAGCCTTTCCACCAAGACCTTTAAAATAGTTAATCCAATCCACGTATTCGGAGTTGTTCATTGGCCGATTCAATGTCAACGCAACCCCGAGAGTCTATGAATTTAAGTTGTGGTCCTACAGCAACACCTTATATACCAAAGTATTCCACAAATGGTGCAGTTTTATGTGGAGTTTACTAGGCTTGAAGTCAGAGTTTTTTTTCTTCCAACTAGTTGCCGTAACCAACGTTGAATAGCCTACTCTATCCACTAACTATTTACCCATAGTTGGAGGGGGGATCAGTTGCCAAGAGGTGGAGTATTATCCTCGTACCCCACTTGTACTAGGTTAGGCACAAGGCCCTATTAACGTGGGACCACGTACAAGCCGAGGCTCATTGGTGGCGTGGTTTAAAAATTGCGTTCTATCCCTTCGGCATTTCACCGCAAGGGGGCGCCTCAGGCACTGGACAATAAACACCAGCCCTGCCCCTTTAAATCGAGGGGACCAGATGTTGCCTGGGGGATGGCCCCTGAGATCCTGACGCTCGTGATTTTAAAACCCGGGGTGGGCGCGTAGCACCCGACCCCGTCGGAGAGGTGGTCCCATTGTGGAGAATTTTAACCCCTCTGCAGGGGAGCATCGGTGTATTCTACAGCCCCACCCTCCGACAGGGCGTGGTCCTGTTTAGATTTTTAGAATGGGTGGTTTAGTTATGATAATAAACAGCTACTGCGCGTGGTGTAATGGCTAAAGTCATAGGAAATGACCTCGTCGCCTTGAGTTCAATCCTGGACGTGGTAATTGGCAATTTCCACATTAAGCGACTAATACCCTTGGGAAAGGTATGAATTCTACTCTCGCCTCCAGCTAATGGGTAATAGTAGGGCAGACTGGGCTCTTTAACCTGGTTAGGCAACCGGTTCTGGGAGAAGAAAACTCTGAATTCAAACCTGTTAAACTCCGCTTAAGAAATTGACCTTGTGTCACATCCTGCTCGTAAATATATAAATAAATGACAGCTACTGTATATCAGACGTTAAGACAAGCTAAGTAAATAATGACGAGACAACGATTACATTTCATACGATCTATCTAATCATCTCAAGTCAGTTGGTATTTATTCCCACTCTGTGCTCGTAACTAATCTATTAGGGGAAAAAAACAGGCCAATGATTCAATTTACTTGGTAACACAAGAGAAATAACTGCACAGTCTCTCGACACAGCACACTCACATACTTTCTAACTCAAGGGACGAGCAATTATGAACTTGAAACGTCAGATTGTTTGTCAAGTCCAGAGGTGGACGAGCAAAAGCCAAATAACACTGAAATACGAAATTCACGTTTTGGGTTTTCGATTTTGTTTTACGGCATATCAACCTCAGTGGTCATTTAATGTGCCGCTAAATTTTTAAATAAATCCATTCTTAATGGAGACTCAAGTTTCTTTATAAAACATTTTTTCTATTTAAACCCATTGATGGGACCTAACAGATACTACCACTCCGGGTATAAAGTGGACTGGGAACAATGGGTGATGAATGGGGTGCTTCACATTCCCCGAACTTCCAACACTGGAGCCTCACAATCAGTTAGAGTTAATGACATTCTCAGAAACATGAAGAACACTCAGCCACGGCTTTTCTTATCACATATAAATGAAAAGTAGGAAGCGCGTGTGTAAATGGTTTAAGTCATGGGAAATGAACTATTCCGCACGCCGAGTTCAAAATCCCTGGATGTGGTAATTGCAATTTCACTTTGCGCTATAACCCCTTGGGAAGGAGTGAATCCCTACTCTCGCCTCCAGCTATGGATAAATAGTAGGGCAGACTGGAACCTATTTAACTTGTTAGCAACCGGTCCTAGGAGAAAGAAACTCTGAATTCAAACCTTTTAACCTGTTTTAATACACATCGCTTTGGTGTAAGGCCGTCACCAAGTGCTCCATTCCCTTATCAAGAGTGTTGCGTTACGGCTTGAGTTGTGGCCCGTCAGCGAGATCCCCTCCAGAGTGCTCAACCCTAGGGGATTTGGGAGCATTATAAATATATTATATATACAATATATATATATATATATTATAAAGGATTATGAAAACACACAATTGCCGTTAAAGTGAAAATATTTTTATATTAAAGAGAAAAATAATTTATTTGAAAGATAGAAAGAAAGGAAGACTTATTAAAATAAATAATGGATGACTTAATTCAAAGAGAAACGTGATTTATTGAAGAAAGAAAAAGGAAGAAAGAAAGAAGAAAAAAAGAAAAGAAGAAGGTTTACTTACAAAAGAATAAGTCAAACATTGTTCAAAACACAAACCACATCCAGAATTTCAAGAATTATTTTAACAAAGCAGGACAAGGAGAGAAGGGAAGAAATTGGGGAAGATAGGACGAAAAACAATAAGTAAGATAACAGATTTGAAAAAAAACGAATTAAAAAAAAAAACACGTAATGAAAATTAAAACAGAAGAAGTTATAGAAAAATGGCAAGAAAAGAAAAGGGAAGGAAAGAAGAAAGAAAAAGAAACAGAGAAAAATAGAATAGAAAGAGAGAAAAAGTGGAACGAAGGAATGAAAGGAAAGAAAAAAAGAAAGAAAAGAGATGGAAGGAAAGAAGAGAGAAGGAAGAATGAAGAAAAAGAGAAGGAAGGAAGGAAAAAGAGAAGGAAGGAAAGAAGAAGGAAAGAAAAGAAAAAGAAGAAGGAAGAAATAGAAAGAAAAAGGAGAAAGAAAGGAAGGAAAAAGAGAGGAAGAAAGAAAAAAGAAATTACCAACAAAAACTGAATGAAAAAATAGAATAAAATGAATAAACACGAAAATTAAAAAGTAAAAGAAAGAATATAGAAAAAAAGAAAGAAAGAAGATGGGTAATATTAAAAAAATAATTTATTGAAGAAAGAAAAAATATATCAAAGAAAGAGAAAATATATTCAAAAGAAAGAGAAAAGAAGAAAGAACTTATTAATAAAATAAATAATTTATTCAAAGTGAGGAATAAATTATTAAAGAAATAAATAAAAAAGTAAAATGAAGAATATAGAATAATAAACAAACAAAACGAAAAGAAGGAAATATTAAAAGAAACAATTTAAATTGAAAAGAAAAGAAATATATCGAAAAAAGAAAGAAGAAAGAGAAGAAACAAGAAATAATGAAACAAGAAACACAAGAAAAGAAAGAAAGAAAGAAAAACAGGAAACAAAAAAAGAATAGAAGGAAAAATTAGATTAATATAAAAACAAAAAACAAGGGAAATGAAAAAAGAAACTCGAAACAAACCAACCATTCATGCAGTCGATAAAAAAAAAAAACAGAATAAAAGAGAAAATTAAAGTTACAATAAAAATTAATTGAAAAACAAAAGGAAAGAACTGAACATAAAACTATACATGAAAGAAATAATCAGAAAATTGAGAAAAAAAATTGAGAAAACCAGCAATACAACAAAGAAAATAAACGGAGGGAAAAAATTGTAATAAAAAATTGTAGATAAAAATTGTAAAGAAAAAAGTGTTTTAAAAAAAATGACGAAAAATTAAAAAAAAAAGGTTCTAAAAAAATTAAAACACAACGCAAGTCTAAAAAGAGAAGAAAAATGAAAATAAAACAGTAGCAAAATAAAAAACAAAACAAATAATATCAACACGAAAGAAGAAGAAAAAAAAGATGGCGTCTATATATGGAGAAAACGAGACTCACGCGGATTTTCATCTTCGATAAAATATAAAAAAAAAAAATAATTAGAAAAATAGAAAAAGAAGTTGTAACAGAACGAAAGGAAAGAAATATATATATAAATAAAAAGAAAGAAATCCTAGTTTCCAATCCTGATAAACTATGGACTTAAACCAGGTGTTTTATGCTCGCAGGCGTACGGGGGAAAAAGTAAATAAAAGAGGAAAAAAAATAGAAAAACGAACCCTTGATTGTGCGAGACTCTTCGTTGGAGAAGAAAATTGTACCGAATGACCGACCATTAGGTAGCCAGTGTGGAGCAAGAGTACGAAATGAACGGCAATGGGGAGGGTGGCTTGGGCAAACGGATCCCTGTTGATTTTCCAATCAGACACATAAAGTGCCGGTTCGGTTACTCAGAGCAGAATCGTTTTTTTATAGGGTGGGTGAGGGATGGGGGGTTGAGGGCTGCTGAAAAGGGGGGGGGGTATATGGCGGGGGGTGGGTCGTACGCATCTTTCCGAAATGAATGGGTTTTTTGCACCGCCGAAGTGGTGTTTTCTGTATGGGAACACTAATACGCGTAGTTCCTGTTGAACGCGGGTGTGTTAGGGAGCGCGCTTGTCTCTGCGCCAGGAGGCGCAAAAGATGGAGGTTTGGGCGGGTGAGGTGAACGAAGCCGAATATTTCCTATAATTTGATCAGAACAATTTATTTTTTAATATAGATCTTGGGATGTTTATTTTGATTTGATATTTCAGAATAGCCTTGTGCTTTTGAAAAAAAAACATGTTTTCTCTCGACTTGTATGGAAATATATAATATAATGGGTAATTTTTAGGAAGACAGTCCCGGTCTCCTGCCCCTCAAAATTTTGCTACTGGTGACTGCTGAAATACCAACGCCGCAGCTCCGATTGAAGTCGCGTAGCCGAAGCAGTGTCGAGTAAAAACGTTGTTTTTATTTCATTTTATTGTTTTATTAAGGGCATATTGGAAAAATAGTTTGTGATATAATGAATATGTAAAATACCTGGTAACCCTCACTATAATCTGATTGAACAGTGTCATGTATAATAGTCGACCACTGTGTTGTCCTATACCTAAATGCCTACAAGCTAAACTTAACTCGCTAGACGACACCACGACTACTCGGCAGACGGATTGCTAATTCGATGTACCAATTACTACTGCGAAATATAGCGCAACTAACCACTTCCAGAATATATCCCTTAACCCGGATAATCAGTTTGTATCTTTTATTGAAAAGCAGATAAATATATAGGAACAGAGATAGATGGATAGATAGATATAACAAAGTAAACATAGATAAGAACAGAATTGATATAAATAGATAGAGTAGATAGTTTTGAATAGACTGGATCATCATATAGTGATATGAACATAGATATGTTTTTTTATTAGAAATATAAAAGAAATATCTAAATACTCAGATTTTCTTTTATTCATGTTTGGTTTATATCTTGTATTAGTTTAAATAAACAAGAATATCTAAATATTTTGATTTTTTTATACTTGTAATTGATTGTTGGAAATAAATATATTTAAATAATGAAAATACTGAAAAAAATAAACGTTTTTGGTTTTTTATATGTAATGCAATGTCGAAAAAAAAAAACAGCCCCAGGTTAGTTGTTTTTTCTTTCAAGTGGACACTGCTTCGGCTACGGACTTCAATATCGTGATGGGTTGGTTTTTCAGCATCACGGTAGCAATTTTTAGGCGGAGACCG
>CM042171.1:2874246-2879357 GCA_023376005.1 Doryteuthis pealeii | reverse complement strand
TCCTTCTTTCCTTCCTTCTCTTTTCCTTCTTTCCTTCCTTCTCTTTTTCCTTCCTTCCTTTTTCTTCTTTTTTCTTTTCATTTCTTCCTTCTTTCTGTTTTTCTTTCCTTCCTTCTTATCTTTTCTTTCTTTTTTCTTTCCTTTCCTTTTCTTTTCATTCCTTCGTTTCACTTTCTCTCTTTCATTCTATTTTCTCGTTTCTTTTCTTTCTTCTTTCCTTCCCTTTTTTCTTTTTTCTTTTTTTCTATAATCTTCTTCTGTTTTACATTTTTCATTACGTGTTTTAATTCGTTTTTTTTTTCTAATTTTGTATTTACTTATTGTTTTTCGTCCTTCTTCCCCAATTTCTTCCCTTCTCTCCTTCCTGCTTTGTTAAATAATTCTTAAATTCTGGAATGTGTTGTGTTTGAACAATGTTTGACTTATTCTTTTGTAAGTAATCTTTCTTTTTTTCTTTCTTTCTTTCTTTCTTTACCTATCTAACTTTTTTTTTCTTTTGATCGTTTTCCTTTTTTGTTTAATTTATTTCTGAGTCACCTTTGTTAATATTTCTTTCTTTCTTTCTTTCAATAAATCATGTTTCTCTTTGAATTAATTCATCCATTATTTTAGTTCTTCCTTTCTTTCTCTCTTTCAATAAATTATTTTTCTCTTTGAATATAAAATATTTTCACTTTAACGGCATATTGTATGTTTTCATATCCTTTTATCTATCATATATATCTATCATATATATATATATATGCTCCCCATCCCCTAGGGTTGAGCACTCTGGTGGGGATCTCGCTGACGGCCACCAACTCAAGCGTAAACGCAACACTCTTTTAAGGAATGGAGCACTCTGTGACGGCCTTTACACAAAAAGCGATGTGTGTATTAAAACAGTTAAGATCCCCTTCCCATTCTGTAAGTGAAGACAGCCTAATGGTTAAGGTGCCGGACTGACACCTAACCGATCGGATTCAATTCCGGCTGTAGGTAGCTTACAAAATATCTAGCCACACTGAAGAGACTTGATAAGTCGAAACACGTGTCTGTGGATGACCCTATATATATATATATATATATATATATATGTATCCACCCCACTGCACAAGCAGGATTCGACTGAAGGTCAACTTCTTAAGCGGAGTTTAACAGGTTTGAATTCAGAGTTTTTCTTATCCTAGACAGGTTATTTAGCCAAGTTTAAAGAGTTAAAAAAGGGCTCCTTAGTCGTGGTTGGCAACCATCTAAGACAAGGAAAAGACTGATAAGCGGGTTTACCTCATCCCAAGGAAAGACTCGAGGAGTAAACCCCGAATACAAATCAGGAGTCGGCTGTCCCTAAGATGGTGTGATGCTGAAATCCATTGCAACCCAGCCTACAACTCCTGCGACACCATCGCTGCCAAACTACATTGGTTCCTTTGGATCAGAGCGGAAGTGGGGAGAAGGGAGATTTGGTCATAGGGCAACAGCTCATCCTCCATATGAACCCGCCCAGCTTACGTAGTTCAAATAAAAAATTGGACATTACTTCATCGCCTCTCGTAGACGGAAGGATGCCAATCACTTTAAACCAAACCTATGAATATCTTGAAAATTGTTTTTGAGCAGTAATTTCTCATTCTTCTATTTTTTTTCAATAATCACTTTCATTCTTTTTTTCTTCCTTCCTTCCTTCATTTGTTTGTTTGTTTGTTTCTTCCTTCTTTTCTTTCTTCCTTTCTTTCTTTCTTCCTTTCTTTTTTCCTTTCTTCTTTTCTTTCTTTCTTCCTTTCTTTTTTTCTTTCTTTCTTTCTTTCTTTCTTCTTTCCTTCCTTCCGTTCTACCTTTCTTCCTTCCTTCCTTCATTTCTTTCTTCCCGCCTTTCTTTCTTTCCTCCTTTCTTTCTTCCCTCCTTTCTTTCTTCCTTCCTTCCTTCATTTCTTTCTTCCCGCCTTTCTTTCTTTCCCCTTTCTTTCTTCCCTCCTTTCTTTCTATCTTCCTTTCTTCATTCCTTTCTTTCTTTCTTCCTTCCTTTCTTTCTTCATTCCTTCCTTTCTTCCTTTCTTCCTTCCTTCCTTTCTTCATTCCTTCCTTTCTTCATTCCTTTCTTTCTTCCTTTCTTCATTCCTTTCTTTCTTCCTTTCTTCCTCTCTTTCTTTCTTCCTCTCTTCCTTTCTTTCTTTCTTCATTCCTTTCTTTCTTTCTTCATTCCTTTCTTTCTTCATTCCTTTCTTTCTTCCTTTCTTTCTTCCTCTCTTCCTTTCTTCCTTTCTTTCTTCATTGCCTCCTTTCATTCTTCCTTTCCTCCTCTCTTCCTTTCTTCATTCCTTCCTTTCTTCCTTTCTTTCTCCCTTTCTTCCTCTCTTCCTTCCTTTCTTTCTTCCTTCCTTTCTTCCTCTCTTTCTTCCTTCCTTTCTTTTTTTCTTCTTTTCTTTTATTTTTCCTATTGATAATTTTCCATCGCCTATTTTAAATCTAATCTGCATTCTTTTTCCTATTCTTAAATAATATATGAACAATATCTATAATTGGCATGTAGTATAGTTAATTGGAGGCGCTTCATTTCTTATGGTTATCATCATAAAAAATGGAACACAGAGAACCAAGTTCAATTTCCGAACGAGTCCCTTTGCATTTCCCACTGCACCAAAACCCTCGAGAAAGGTTTGAATACAATTATTCTACCTCCAGCTATGCAGGACAGACTGGGATTTTAACCCTTTGTATGCCAATCAGACTAGAAAGAAGAAAAACTTTAAATTCTTTTTCTCCTAATTTTTAGGATGTGGCTTTATAATTTGTATTATTTGGATTATTCGGACTATTGTCCTCATCTTTATTGTTATCTGTACAACGTTTCGGCCAATGTGCCCACTGGACTTCTTCAGATATTTCTTGTCGGAATCAAGAACCTTCTTTTCGAACTCGAGAACCTTCTTGTCGTAATCGGGAGCCATAGCGGAATTTTGAACCCAACCCTTTATGCAATCCAGGGGGGTATCCTGTTCTCGTTCCGCTAACCTTAGATGGGTACAAAAGTTAAGTTGTGCTAATTATTATTCTATGTTACTGTCGTCCTTGACCAGTATTGAACCTGCTGCCTAGAGATGACTGTCACTTAGAACTGTCTTGGAAGTTATGTTGGTTGGTTGGCTGGTTGGTTTTTACGGTATGTCAAATCATTAGGTCCTTTTATACTGAAAATGTTTTCGTTTTATTCATTCTTGATGGGTACTCTAATTAGTTTTAAACACATTTTTCTATTTAACCCTATACTATTCAAACATTTATTTCATAATGATATACGCCCTGTCGGCTGGGGTGTTAGAATGCATCGACTGCACCTCTGCAAATGGGGCCACCTGTTGGCCGTGGGTGGTGACCTGTGATGCTTAAGGACGGACTCTTGGTGGATGAGCAGTCCAGTACATGAAACACTTCACTTAGACCCTTACTTATGCTAGACGGGCGGTCGGAGAGGCCCCCTCCGATCAATCGGCTGGTCACATCAAGCCCTAGCACCTATATGATTGCCTCAACCCTGTTGCCCTTATGGCAAGCCCCAACCCCTTTTAATCATATGGGTGCTAGAAGGCGATGGCTGAGGGTCTACATGTCCTGGGAATGACGTTAAACTCTATCTGATGGCAAGGTTCCAGTTCTGGAGGTTTGGGGAATGTGGAGCACCCCTTCATCACTATTGCTCCCTGGTCCACTCTGACCCGGAGTGGTAGTAGCTGTTAGGGTCCTATCTATGGGTTAAATAGAAAAATGCCGTAAAATTCAACCAAACAATCAACGAAAAATTGACTGCAACACATAATCAATTTTTAAGCGGAGTTTGAATTTAGAATTTTCTTTTTCCTAGACTGGTTGGCATACCAGGGTTAATGTGCCCAGTCTGTCCTACATAACAAGACGTAGACTAAGCCCTAGCACCTATATGATTGTCCCGACCCTATTACACTTATGGCATCTCTCAACCCCTTTTTTATCATATATATATTTACACACCCCTCTGCACGAGCAGGATGTGAGACAAGGTCAATTTCTTAAGCGGAGTTCAACACGTTTTCCTTCTCCTAGACCGGTTGCCTAACCAAGGTTAAAGAGTCCAGTCTGCCCTACTATTTATCCATAGCTGGAGGGAGAGTATGATTCACTCCTTTCCCAAGGGTATTAGCGCAAAGTGAAATGCAATTACCACATCCAGGATTTGAACTCGGGGCGAATAGTTCATTTCCCATGACTTTAACCATTACACCACGCGCTTCCTACTTTTCATCATATGGGTGATAGAGAGCCGTGGCTGAGAGTCTTCATGTTCTGAGAATGACATTAAACTCTAACTGATTGTGAGGCTCCAGTGTTGGAAGTTTGGGGAATGTGAAGCACCCCTTCATCACCATTGTTCCCAGGTCCACTTTTACCCGGAGTGGTAGTATCTGTTAGGGTCCCATCTATGGGTTAAATAGAAAAATGTGTTTATAAAGAAAAACTGAGTCTCCATTAAGAATGGATTTATTTAAAAAAATTAGCGGCATTAAATGACCCACTGAGGTTGATATGCCGTAAAACAAAATCGAAAAACCCAAAACGTGAATTTCGTATTTCAGTGTTATTTGGCTTTTGCTCCGTCCACCTCTGGACTGACAAAACAAATCTGACCTTTCAAAGATTCATAATTGCTCCGTCCCTTGAGTAGAAGTATGTGAGTTTGCTGTCGAGAGACTGTGCAGTTATTTCTCTTGTGTTTACCAAGTAAATTGAATCATTGTCTCTGTTTTTTTCCCCTAATAGATAGATACGAGCAGAGTGGAATAAATACCAACTGACTGAGATGATTAGATAGATCGTAGGGAAATGTAATCGTTGTCTCGTCATTATTTACTTAGCTTGTCTTAGTCTGATATACAGTAGCTGTTATTATCTATATATTTACAGACCCCTCTGCACGAGCAGGATGTGACACAAGGTCAATTTCTTAAGCGGAGTTTAACAGGTTTGAATTCAGAGTTTTCCTTCTCCCAGACCGGTTGCCTAACCAAGGTTAAAGAGCCCAGTCTGCCCTACTATTTACCCATAGCTGGAGGGAGAGTAGAATTCATACCTTTCCCAAGGGTATTAGCGCTAAGTAAAAT
>CM042171.1:2851746-2864246 GCA_023376005.1 Doryteuthis pealeii | reverse complement strand
ATCAGAATTATCCTGATGATCTGTTAGGAGAAACCTAGGTAGATATTCTCTGACTCATTTTTTATCATATATCATTTAATTGTTTAATTAATTATTTAAACACACACACACACACACACACACACACACATATATATATATATATATATATATATATATATATATATATATATGAGAAGAAAATATTTTAAAAATATAACAAAGACAGGATGTTATGATTAGGAAAACAATTTTATGAGTCGTGTAAATACTTAAGTATTTCGGTATTATACCATCATCAGGACACTGTTAAGTAATGTTTTTGTGAGGGACAATACACTTAACATCTTTATTGTCCCTCACAAAACAAAAAAAATAATTAAGTATTGACACAACACATAAAATTGTTTCCCCTAATCATAACATCCTGTGTTTGTTATATTTCAAAAATATTTTCTTCTCATATTGTCGGATTAATTTCCGTTTTTCCACACACACACACACACATACATATATATATATATATATATATATATATATCGTCCCAATGAAAGAGGGTTTGAGAGGCAAACTTCATTCCAGTGACGAGGAAGTGAAATCTGTAGTGAAGAATTAGCTCAAAGTACAGTCAAAAAAATTTTACGGGGCAGGGATACATGGTCTCATTCGAAGGTGGGGCATTGATATTGAGATAAATGGTGTGGAGAGGTAGGGATGTGATCCACAGATGTGATCCACAGAGGACCAGTTTTTATTTTGATGTAGGATACATATTCCTGTGTTGGTAATTCTACCTGTCCTAAATCAGATGGCATTAGTTTTTGACTTACCCGCGTATGTTATGTTACAGAATGAGGGAGATACAAGATGTTACTACGTACAAATGTTTGGGATGTATAACTTTGGTAGGGGGACCCTCAGAGGACAGAGCTAAAAGCACACACCTGCAGAGCTTTGGAGGGATGAATGTCATTGGTGGATACAGATCATGTGATAGGACACCTGAGAGAGAGAGAGAGAGAGAGAGAGAGAGAGAGGAGGGGGGGGCATGAAGACTCTCAGCCACCACATTCTTGCATATATATGATAAGAGTTGGGGCTTGCCATTAGGGCAATAAGGTTAGGACAATTATGTTTTTTTAAGGCTTGAAATGATCAGCCAATAGAATGACCCAGGATAGAGCACATGTTTATTATAGATAAATAATCATGTCGTTTTCGAAAGATATTGTGGGCGTTGAATAATAAATGAGCCCCCTTGACATAAAGGCAGTTGTCTTTAAAATTAACAGTATTACAAGCGTTAGCAAAGATGAATATCCACTTTTCATTAGTGCTAGACAAAAGAGATTGTTTTTGAGTCGAAGGTGGAGCGTCACATCTACCCTCAGCCTTATGCACAGTTCTAAGCTATGCTACTTGTGCACTGAGTTGGTGAGTGCCGGTATCGAACCTGGGACTTTGCGGTTCCAATGCGAATGTTCTATATACTGGGCTAAACGCAGGAAATTAGTCTAGATAGAGCACATTGGGACTATGAATAAATAATCCTGTCATTTTCGAAGGGTGTTGAATAATAAACGGGCCTCCTTGACATGAAGGAAGTTGTGTTTAAAATTAACCTAATTACAAGCGTTAGCAACGATAAATGTCCCCTTTTTATTAGTGCTAGACAAGGGAGATTGGGTCATTTCCTTGTTGAGTAACATGAGTGACCCAGAACAAACCAAATTATTTATTTATTTTCCCATTAAACTAACCCTAACCCTAAACCCTAACCCTAACCCTTGTTGGACTTAAACTTCAAAAAACAAATTAAAATTGACAGTTTTATTACAAAATTTGTGGTTCTGTTTTTTCCGGGTCACCCTGTAATATTATGTTACTCAACTAGGGGTATTAGGGTTAGGGTTAGCGTTTAGAGATTGGGTTGGGGTTTAGGGTTAGTTTAATGAGAAAATAAATAATTTTGGTTCTGTTTTTGTCTGGGTCACCCTGTAATATCATGTTACTCAACTAGGGGGGTTAGGGTTAGGGTTAGTGTTTAGAGTTGGGGTTGGGGTTTAGGGTTAGTTTAATGGGGAAATAAATAAATAATTTTGGTTCTGTTTTTTCTGGGTCATGCTATAATATCATGTTATTGAACTAGGAAATAACCATAGATTGTTTTTGAGTCTGAGGCCTAGCGCTACAACTAAGCTGCACTGGGTTGGTGAGTGCCGGTATCGAACCTGGGTCCTTGTGGTTCCAAGGCGAATGCTCTACTAAATGATCTAAATGCGGGGAAAGAAGCCTGAATAGAGCACCTGGGGACTATAGATTAATAATTCTGTCGTTTTCGAAGGGTATTATGGGTTTTGAATAATAAAAGAGCATCCTTGCCATAAAAGCAGTTGTCTTTAGAATTAACAGTTCTTCTAGGCCGTTGTCGTATCAGTGCTGCTGTATGGCTGCACCACCTGGACCCTAACTAAGCGACTAGAGAATAAACTAGATGGGAGCTGCACAAGAATGCTGCGGGTGATCCTGAACAAGACGTGGAAACAACACCCCACGAGAAAACAGCTGCACGGTCACCTGCCACATATCACCCAAACCATCCGAGTAAGACGGACAAGACACGCGGGACACTGCTGGAGAAGCAAGGACGAACTCATAAGCGACGTCCTCCAGTAGAAGCCAGAACACGGACACGCCAGTGTGGGCCGACCAGCAAAGACGTACATTGATCAGCTCTGTGCGGATGCAGGATGCTGCATAGAGGACCTCCCGAGAATGATGAGCGATAGGGACGGATGGAGAGAGATTGTCATGGATATCCGCGCTGACAGCGCGACATGATGATGATGATGATGATGACAAGCGTTAGTAAAGATAAATATCCCCCTTTTCATTAGTGCTAGACAAGAGACATTGTTTTTGAGTCTAATGAGGAGCGCCACATATACCCTCAGCGCTCCACTTTACTGCACAGTTCTAAGCTATGTTACTTGGACATTGAGTTGATGAATGCCGGTATCGGACCCGGGACCTTGGGTTCCAAAGCAAATGCTCTACTTACTGAGCTAAAGCCTGGATAGAGCACATGTTTACTGTAGATAAATACTACTGTCGTTTTCGAAGTGTATTAGACAAGAGACATTGTTTTTGAGTCTAATGAGGAGCGCCACATATATCCTCAGCGCTCCACTTTACTGCACAGTTCTAAGCTATGTTACTTGTGCATTGAGTTGATGAATGCCGGTATCGGACCCGGACCTTGGGGTTCCAAAGCAAATGCTCTACTTACTGAGCTAAAGCCTGGATAGAGCACATGTTTGCTGTAGATAAATAATACTGTCGTTTTCGAAGTGTATTATGGGGTTTGAATAATAAATGAGTCCCCTTGACATGAAAGGCAGTTGTCTTTAAAATTAACAGAATTACAAGCGTTAGTCAAGATAAATATAGTAGTGCAAATATAGTAATCAGAATTTTGATCGCAATTGTCATAGCAAAGGCAATGAAATATAAATAACTTTGCCAGGTAATCAAGGCGATGACAATTAAGACAGTTGTATTAATAGACCGGCCAATGACAATTGTTATTGAGAATGAATGCAATAATTTGGCTGGGAGATAAATGCGACCGTCTGGTGCGTAGAGGAAAACGTTTTGATTAGTTTTTCGGAAAAAAGATGCGAATTTTTCTTTTGCTGGGGAATTTTGTAGTCCGAGGAAGATGAATTTGTTTAGAGAGTGAACAGAGGAAATTAAGTTTGGTGAAAGAATGAAATTGATGAATTGAGAATAAAGGAGAAAAAGTAAGGTGGTGGTGGTGGTGGAGGTAAGAAGGGAGGAAGGGAGGAGGAAGGAAGGGAGGGAGGGTGGGGTGGAGAGGGTTGATAAAGGAATGAGGGGATATTAGGAAAGAGGGAGATATGAGGAAGGTGATTGATAAAGTGGTAGATGAAAGAAAGGTGGTCGTTTAAAGAAAGGAAGGCTTAGAATGAATGGAGAGAGAGGGAAAGAGAGAGAGAGAGAGAGAGAGAGAGAGAGAGAGAGGGAGGGAAGGAGGGGGAGAATGAAAGAAAGAAGGAACAAGAAGGAATGAAAGTTAATGATAGGAAAGAGGGAGATATGAGGAAGGTGATTAATAATGTGGTAGATGAAAGAAAGGTCGTTTAAAGAAAGGAAGGCTTAGAATGAAGGAGAGAGGGAAGAGAGAGAGGGAAAAGAGAGAGAGAGAGAGAGAGAGAGAGAGAGAGAGAGAGGGAGAAAGAAAGAATGAAAGAAAGAAAGACGGAAAAACAAGGAATGAAAGTTAATGAGGGGATGTTAGGAAAGAGGGAGATATAAGGAAGGTGATTGATTAAGTGGAAGATGAGAGATAGAGGTGGAGTTTAAAAAAGGAATGGTGAGAATGAAGGAGAGGAAAAGAGTGGGAAAGAGAGAGAGAGAGAGAGAGAGAGAGAGAGAGAGAGAGAGAGAGAGAGAGGGCAGAAAGAAAGAACGAAGGAATGAATGCTAATGAGGGGATATTAGGAAGGTGATTGAAAAAGTTGAAGATGAGATAGAGGTGGAGTTTAAAGAAAGGAAGGTGAGAATGAAGACAGAGAGACAGAGTGAGAGAGAGAGAGAGAGAGAGAGAGAGAGAGAGGGGGAGAAAGAAAGAAAGAAGGACAAAGAAGGAATGAAAGGGATATTAGGAAGGAGAGGGTTGGAGGTAGACGATTGAGAAAGCAGGGGAAAAGGAACGAAATGTAAGGTTTCAAGAAGGGAAAAGGAAAGGAAAGAAAGGAAGGAAAGAAAGAAAAGAAAGAAATAAAGAAAAAGGAAGAAAGTAAGAAAAAGAAAAGGAAAGAAAAAAAGAAAAGGAGAGAAAGAAAGAAAGGTGATGACACTGAAATGAACGAAAGGAAATATGAGGTGAAAGGCTGTGAAGAAAAAAAGAAAGAAAGAAAGATGAAAATATTGAAAGGAAGAAAGATGGCTGTGAAAGTTTTTGAATGGATGGGAACAAAATAAATTTTGGAAAAAAATAAAGAATTAAAGGAAGGAAAAAAGGAGGGGAATTGAAGGGAATGATAGTGAAAGCAGGGGTGGAAGGAAATGCAGGGTTTTAAAAGGGGAGGTTGGGTGTAAAGAAAAGGGGGAATAAATGAAGGGAGAGAATGAAGAAAGAACAGAAGAAGAAAAAAAATAAACAAAGAAAGAAAGAAAGAAGAAAAAAGAGAGAAAGAAAGAAGGAAGAAAAGAAAGAAAGAAAAGAAGAAAAAAGACAGAAGAAAGAAAAGGAGACGGAATTGAAAGAAAGAAAGAAAGGGAAAAAAAGAGAGAAAGAAAGAAGGAAGAAAAGAAAGAAAGAAAAAGAGACGGAAATGAAAGAAAGTAAAAAAGAAAGAAAGAGAGAAAGAAAAAAGGAAGAAAAGAAAGAAAAAGAGACGGAAATGAAAGAAAGAAAAAATGAAGGAAAGAAAGATAAAAAGAAAGAAAACGTGACGAAAAGAAAAAGAGACTGAAATGAAATAAAGTTTGGTTTGGTTTGGTGTGTTTTGTTTTGTTTTGTTTTGTTTTACGGCGTATCAACCTCAGTGGATCATTTAATGCCGACAAAGCTTTAAAATAAATTCATTCTTAATGGATACTCATTTTTTTTTATTAATACATTTTTCTATTTAACCCATAGATGGGATCCTAACAGGTACTACCACTCCGGGTCAGAGTGGACCAGGGAGCAATGGGGATGAAGGGGTGCTCCACATTCCCCAAAACTTCAAAACTGGAACCTCACCATCAGATAGAGTTTAACGTCATTCCCAGGACATGAGGACCCTCAGTCAATGCCTTCTAGCACATATATCATAAAAAGGGTTGGGGCTTGCCATAAGAGCCATAGGGTTGGGGCAATCATATAGATGCTAGGGCTTGACGTGACCAGCCGATTGATAGGAGGGGCCTCTCGAACCGCCCGTCTATTTTAAGTAAGGGCCAAAGTGGAGAGTTGCAGGTCATCGACTGCTCAACTACCTGGATTCTATCCTTAAGCATCACGGGTCGCCAACCACAGCCAACAGGTGGCCCAATTGGGGGATTCTTACCTCAGTCGGTAGAGCATTCAGCTAGAAACCACAAGATTCCTGGTTCGATACCGGTCCTCGCCAACTCAGCGTATGAGTAGCACAGGGATCTGTGCGGTAAAGTAAGGAACTGATGGTAGATGTGGCGCTCGACCTCAGACGCCAAAACAATCTCCTTGGTCTAGCGCTATTGAAAAGGGGATAGACTCCCTCGCTGACTGGCTGATACCGACTTTAGGCCGCCCCGACGACGTTACTTACTTATCTATAGGAATAATTCTTCCGGCATTAAATGAAAAGAGATAAAAAAAACACAACTGGTTAGAAGTATAGATAGAGACTTTATTGACAAACCGTTACTAAGGACGCCAGAGTCCAGACGCCAAGAATTTGCTTTTTTTATTTTATTTTATTCTATTTTATTTATTATTACTTTTATCAATCCCCACATACCCTTCTGCAGAGATGCAGTCGGTGCATTCTAACGCCTCAGCCAAAAGAAAAATTAGTGTAATTCGTGGACCTGGTATGACGTTGTGATTGATGCAAACCTTTGCGAATGTTAGAAAGGTGCTTGCCCTGTTTTTGTTTTTTTAATTCTCCAATTCCAAATATTCTCAGCCACAAAGGCAATTTACAATGAAGAACCTTAAAGAAAACAGATAGAAATAGAAAAGGAAACCGGAAAAGAATATTGAAATGCCGGGTGATAATGGAATGAAACTCGAAGACAATTTACAACGGCCATTTTGCTGTTAGCAAGAATGCAAATTTAAAACCGGACTGACGAAATATCCAAAGCAGATAAGGAATCTTTTGGTATTGATTTTCTTCTGTCAGAACAATTGGTAGAACCAAAAATATATAAATAAATAAAAAAAAAAGACTTAGTAAAATTGGTTCTTTTTATTACAGTTGTATTTCGATGGATTTGACGTGTCTCATTCGTTACCCAGTCATTCGTTACGAATTGGATAATTATCTTTTTCTTTATTAAATTTCTCTTTTCTTTGTATTTTCACTTCTTTTTCTATTCTTCTTATACTTCTCAGTATCTTCCTTCTTTATTCTATTCACCTTCACATATGTCCTTACATTCTTTCTTTCTTTCTTTTTCTTCTTTTTTCCCTTTGTATTTTCACTCCCTTTTCCCCTATTCTTCCACTACTCAATATGTTCCTTCTTTCTGTTTCCCTTCTAATACGTTCTTCTTCTTCTTCTTCTTCTTCTTCTTCTTCTTCTTCTTCTTCTTCTCTTTGTTTTATCACTTCTTTTTCTATTTTTCTATCACTTCTCAGTATCTTCCGTCTTTCTATTCCACTTCTCATACATTCTTACATTCTTTACTTCTTCTTCTTCTTCATTTCTTAAAATTATTGTTTTTTCTTCTTCTTCTTCTTCTTCACATCTTAAAATTATTGTTTTTTCTTCTTCTTCTTCTTCATTTCTTAAATTATTGTTTCTTCTTCTCTCTTTCTTTCTTCTTCTTCTTCTTCTTCTTCTTCATTTCTTAAAATTATTGTTTTTTTTTCTTCTTCTTCTTCTTCTTCTTCTTCTTCTTCTTCTTTCTTATTCTTCTTCTTCTTCTTCTTCTTCTTCTTCATTTCTTAAAATTTTGTTTTTTCTTCTTCTTCTTTTCTTCTTCTTCTTCTTCATTTCTTAAAATTATTGTTTTTCTTCTTCTTTTCCTTCTTCTGTTCCTTGATTATTATTTTCTTTTTCTGGGTCGTTTTCTCTTCTCTCTCTTCCTCTCATCTCGAAAACGTTCTTCTTCCTCTTCTTCTTCTTCTTCTTCTTCTTCTTAAAATGATAGTTTTTTTTACTTATTTTTCTTTTTCTTGATTGTTTTCTCTTCTTTTTCTTCTTTGTCGCGAATACATTATTCTCTTATTTTCTTCTAGTTCTTGCTTTTCTTGTACTTCCTTCATTTTTCTTTCTTCTTTTTCCTTCTCCTTAATTCTTCACCTTCTTATATTCTTTCAATCTTTGATTTGTTTCATATTCTATTTGTTTCTCTTTCCTTTTCCTTTTTTTTTCTTTACACCTTTTTCTTCTCGTTTTTTCCTTCCTTCGTTCATTGCTGGCTTTTCGACTTGTTTTTTCTCTTTCATCTTACTTATTTTTCATTTTCTCTTTCCTACCTTTCTTTTCTTTCATTTTCATGCTGATCATCTAATAAAAAATTATTTCAATGCATTCCTATATTAAAATAATTTGTAATGCATTTATGTAGTAAACTCCTAAGTAATGCATTCTTATATTAAAATCATTTGTAATGCATTTCTGTAGTAAACTCCTATGTAATGCATTCTTATATTAAAATCATTTGTAATGCATTTTTGTATAAACTCCTATGTAATGCATTCTTATATTAAAATCATTTGTAATGCATTTCTGTAGTAAACTCCTATGTAATGCATTTCTTATATTAAAATCATTTGTAATGCATTTTTGTAGTAAACTCCTATGTAATGCATTCTTATATCAAAATATGTAATGCATTCTCAAAATCATTTCAAATGCATTCTTATATCGAAAGTTTTTGTAGGTACAGAATTTTATTAAAGAGCGAAAAAGCGTATAAATTGTAAAATATTGAATTTCTAAAAAAGAAAAGCTCGGGAACCCTATGTCTTAATTTTATTTTATTTTCCCTTTTTTTCGGTCAATCTCTTCAGAGAAATTCACTTGACAAATGTTGAAAGACGTACAAATTGGATAATAACCGAACGAATCAAGGGAGGATGAGAGGGAAAAAAACAAACAAACAACAAAAAAAACTCACGTCTTCACCCTCTCCTCACATTACGAACCATGTGAAGGGGTTCTAGTACTTCTTCCACCACACGAAACGTTCAAGTTGAAAGGATATTTTGTTTCAAATAATAATAGTTGATGGAAAGTCTTTTTTTGGATGCACAAAGTAGGTTGGTATTTGGAAATATATAGGGCCTCCAGAACATTAAGTTGAAGTTCGTTACTGGAAGTACTGAGGATGGAATACATTGCAGTGCTGTAAGCATCGGCGCAAGTTGGATTATCTAATAAATGACGCGCAATGGCGGATGTGGAGTTGTTACCGGCTAAGCCGGAAGAGTCTAAATTGCCGGCACGAATATTAGAGGGTATATGCTGTATCATCCTTACCTCCAACCTCTGGGTAGTTCGACCAATGTAGCAAATGTTGCATTTGCAAGTAAATTTGTGAATTAAGTGACTTTTATGAAAGGTGGTCAAACTATCCTTGAGGTTGGGTGGGTGGGGGAATAAAGCATTGGATTTGAGAATAATGCGCGGGTTACCGGCATTATGGCAACGAAGGGTGGATTTTTTAATTTTTTTCAATCAAAGGATAGAGGCTTTGCCTAGCCAAGGAAGTTTGAGATAAACTGGACATTTTTCTGGACCGAATTTAGGAAGGGCAGAAAGTTGGGTGCATTTATATCTAATGGTGGAATTAATTAGATTTTCAGGATAGCCATTCTTCAAAAGTGTAGTTTTGATGAAGTTGAATTCACTGTTAATTTTTGATTTGGAGCAGATTATGTAGGTGGATCATTGTTTTGATCAAATTGACTTTCCGTCTGAGGGGACAAAAGGAACCCCAACGGGTATAGAAGCCCGAAAAAGATAGTTTTCAATAGATGGGGGTCAAAATTCCATTAGTGCGTTCAACAAGAACATCAAGAGAGGGGGAGGCTATATATATATGTACATATATATCGTCCTTTGATGTTTCACACTCAAACAACCGATTATATATTTCTTTGATTTTATCGTATTTATTTATTTCAGTTTGTTCGTTTTTGTTTATTTTTCTGTTAGGCATTCATAATTTAAAACATCGTCTGACTACCTTTTCATATACAGTATATTTGGAAAATTCCGAACGCAAATTAAATTTTTATAGCTACCGTTCGATATAAAATATAGATAACAAAGTTTTTGTTTCTCCATGGGGATAAGTGAAAGCCTCGTTCTCGAAAGAGATTTTTGAGAATGAATGTGATCAATCTTACATCGGAAGAACACAATGAAATACGACTAAGAATTTAATAAAAAAAACACCTCGAATTCGTCACTGGAATAATGTTTGCGAAAACGGTGACTATGTTGAGAACAACTTCCGGTCAATGCTACGCCAACTCAAGTATATTTCAGAGTTTCACAGGTGCTTGGAACAATGGAAAACTCGCTGGAAGGAAACTATTTTGAAGAAAATTGACATTTCATTTATTGTTCTTTATTTATGTTGTATAGGGAAGTAACCGGATAATCCCTCACGTATGCAAATGGATACGTATAAAATAACAACGGTAGATTAGCTCAGTATGTGATGTGAGGTGATCTCCAACCACGAACGTTTTTTCGCATTCTTGGATGTAAACACACGTGCTACAACTCTTCAGAAGATAACTAATCTTTACCAATCCTTCTTTTACGCGCAGAGACATTTTACCTTGCCATCCGGGAGCCGTTTTTGTTATTTGTATTTATTGTAATAATAAACTATCATTACAACCACTCGCAATCTTCTCGTTAATGTATTTCTAATACATAACAATTTAGCAGTAAATAAACTAGTCATAGATTATTGTCTCTCTTGTCGATTTCGACGCATGAGGGTTCATCCAATGAACAACCAACACAGTGTTTTGTTTATAGTGGTGAAGGCTTGTGTTGGACCATCCGCAATATTTTGGCACAATCGACAGGAAAGAATTTGTGCACAAGGAATGCCACAAACCCAATCAACGATTGACTTCAGGTTTGTCAATTCAGAGTTTTCCTTCTGCTGGACAGGTTACATCCAATGTTAAAGATTACTGACTGCCCTACTATTTTGCCCATAGCTGGAGGGAGAATATATGGATTCATAACTTTCCCGGGACTATTAGTACTATCTGAAATGTAAACAGCCTTGTTAAGAATTTGAACTCGGGTCGATTAGTTCATTTCCTAGGAATCTAACCATTATGCCACGCGCCTCCAGTGAAAGATAAGACGCAATATCAACTACAAAATGATTGCTAAAACTTCTGGCCTTGTGCCAAACTAGACACACTTTTGAGTGATAACTATTGAAATTCAACAGACACATAACACACACACACACACACACAGACACACACACACACACACACATATATATATATATATATATATATATATATATATATATAAAGAGAGAGAGAGAGATTATTGCATCACTCATATATTTCTTGTCCGCCCTGTCGGCGAGGGCGTTAGAATGCACCGACTGGACCTCTGCAGAGGGGTAAGACTCCCCCAATGGGACCACCTGTTGGCCGTGGGTGGCGACCCGTGATGCTTAAGGATAGAGCCCAGGTGGATGAGCAGTTCATGACATGCAATACTCCACCTTGGCCCTATCTTGGGCTAGGCGTTCGGTCGGAGAGCCCCCCCGATCAATCGGCTGGTCACGTCAAGCCCTAGTACCTATATGATTTTCCCAACCCTATTGCCCTTATGGCAAGCCCCAACCCATTTTTATCATATGGGTGCTAGAAGGCGGTGGCTGCGGGTCTACATGTCCTGGGAATGACGTTAAACTCTATCTGATGGTGAGGTTTCAGTTCTGGAGGTTTGGGGAATGTGGAGCACCTCTTCATCACCATTGCTCTCTGGTCCACTCTGACCCGCAGTGGTAGTACCTGTTAGGGTCCCATCTATGGGTTAAATAGAAAAATATATTTATAAAAAATTGTATTATCCATTAAGAATTGATCTATTTCAAAACTTTATCGGCATTAAATGACCCACTGAGGTTGAGATGCCGTAAAACAAATCAAACCAAACCAAACATATTTCTTGTAAAAAATGAGATGTTTATTTGCAAAGTATTTAATGGAAATATATATTTTTATTTTATCTAAATAACAGTTGCTCTCGGAATGTTCTCTGAATAGAGAGAACCTTTTAAGGTTTTAATTGATAACTCAAATTGAAAAATAAAAATCTATTTAATAAAACAGAAATGGAAAAAAAACCCAGCTAACGGCATTACAAAATTTTGCCCTAAATGGGAATTTAAATAAAAAAAAAGCGTAATTGTTGCATTTGTATATTCAATATCGAAAAAAGAATATCATAGACATTTTGTATGCAAAAAAAAAGAAGAAATAAATAAAAAATAAATAAAACATACTTACGTAGAAAATTTGGAAATAACTTTCAAAAATTCGACTTTCAATCTGGTTTTCAATGTGGTTAAGTGTGATAAATAAAGTTTATATATATATATATATATATATATATATATATATATATATATATATATATATATATATATATATATAGTGTGAGATGGTCATTGTTTCAGCTTTTGCTGGAATGGTGTACCAAAGTATAGAGTGCTCAATATAAAATAGAGCTGTTATATAATATAATAAGATAAATATATAAAGGTTTTACATATTTATTTATTAGGTGACAAAGGAA
>CM042171.1:2836746-2849246 GCA_023376005.1 Doryteuthis pealeii | reverse complement strand
CAAGGTCAATTTATTTAGCAGAGTTTAACAGGTTTGAATTCAGAGTTATTCTAGACTGGTTAACTAGCCAATGTTAAATAGACCAATAGGTCCTACTATTTACCCATAGTTGGAGGGAAAGTAGTTGGATCCATACCTTTCCCAAGTGTATTAGCACAATGTGAAATGCAAAAAGGCTCATCCAGGAATTGAACTCGGGTCGACGAGTCCATTTTCAACGACTTTAACTATTACACCACGCGACTCCAATCCCTCCAGTTTGGGAAGTGCGCGGGAAGGGACGATTGCTTTGGCAGGACAAATCGTGAATTCATTGAGGCCATCAAGAAGTCCGTAACGACGGAGCTGAGTGACATGCCAAAGAATCATTCCAGCAGGGCAGAGAAGTGAGAAAGTGAAGAATTGAAAAGTACCATTAGATTCAAGAGGGGACTACTTTGGGGAGAAAACATTTAGTATGTTGTTTGGATTTTAGATGAATTATTTGTGAAAACTAAGACTCACCCAATGGGGCCACCTGTTTGCCGTGGGTGGCGACTCGTGATGCTTAGAGATAGAACCCAGGTGGATGAGCAGTTCATGAGTTGCAATACTCCACTTTGGCCCTATCTTGGGCTAGACGGGCGGTCGGAGAGGCCCCTCCGATCGATCGGCTGGTCACGTCAAGCCCTAGCACCTATATGATTTTCCCAACCCTATTGCCCTTATGGCAAGCCCCAACCCCTTTTTATCATATGGGTGCTAGAAGGCGGTGACTGAGGGTCTACATGTCCTGGGAATGATGTTAAACTCTATCTGATGGTGAGGTTCCAGTTATGGAGGTTTGGTGAATGTGGAGCACCCCTTCATCCCAGTGCTCCCTGGTCCACTCTGACACGTAATGGTAGTACCTGTAAGGGTCCCATCTATGGGTTAAATAGAAAAATGTAATTATAAAAAAATTGTATTATCCATTAAGGGTCTATATGTCCTGGGAATGACGTTAAACTCTATCTGATGGTGAGGTTCCAGTTTTGGAGGTTTGGTGAATGTGGAGCACCTCTTCATCACTATTTCTCCCTGGTCCACTCTGACCCGGAGTTGTAGTACCTGTAAGGGTCCCATCTATGGGTTAAATAGAAAAATGTATTTATAAAAAAAAGTGTATTATCCATTAAGAATTTATTTATTTGAAAACTTTATCGACATTAAATGACCCACGGAGGTTGATATGACGTAAAACCAAACCAAACCAAACCAATATTTGTGAAAACAGTCTCATTACTTTTCAGACACACCGTGTGTGTATTTGAACTAGAAACCTTAACAGTCAAGAACTCGTGTTTATCTTTTTTTTTGAAAATTGGTCGTTGAAAACATTATAGGACATCATAGGTTGGCTGAAAATGTCAAATAACTAAAGTTTTCAAATAAATTTCCAAGAAAGAAATGTCTTCATGAAAGCAGACGACAACGCAAAAATGAAACAGACGTCACGAATTCTTTAGTGATAATGTTCGTCGCATTACAGCCGTATGATTTACAATAAATAACAGTAAAAGCTACTTGTAAAAGATGGCCCTTATTTGAATCTTCTGTTTGTGAACTTTTTCTTCTTCTTTTTTTTTCCTCTGTGAATCCACGGAGAAGAAGAGAAGAGCCGTTGTTTTGCCAATGGCGACATGTCGTATTTTTCACTAAAAATCATACAGCTCGCTTCGGCATACAAATAGACGCCATCTTTTGTTAATGTCGTGACCGTTTTACGCGGGAAAAAAGGAGTATAAACAGTGGCGGCCCGTTAAACAAAACACTTGTTTTGTGATTATCAATGGCTTCATCAAAAAAGAAATTTAAAAGACAAGAAATAAATTGATAAAAAAATAAATAAATGAATTAATAATAATAATTAATTAATTATTATTATTATTATTATTATTATTATTATTATTAATAATAGCTGGTGTGAAAAACTCACTAGAAGTTAATATTAATAATAATATTAATATTAATAATAATATTGATAATAATAATAATAATAATAATAATAATAATAATAATAATAATAATAATAATAATAATAATAGCTGGTGTGAAAAACTCGCTAGAAGTTAATATTAATAATAATATTAATAATAATATGATAATAATAATAATAATAATAATAATAATAATAATAATAATAATAATAATATAATAATAATAATAATAATAATAATAATAATAATAATAATAATAATATAATATAATAATATAATAATAATAATAATAATAATAGCTGGTGTGAAAAACTCACTAGAAGTTAATATTAATAATAATATTAATATTAATAATATTATTGATAATAATAATAATAATAATAATAATAATAATAATGATAATAATAGCTGGTGTGAAAAACTCACTAGAAGTTAATATTAATAATAATAATAATAATAATAATAATAATAATAATAATAATAATAAAAGCAAGCGCGAACGTAATTTTTTTCTTTTCTTGTTTAAAAAACAGTAGGAAATATCTGAGAAGGGCGTTACTCGTATCTTGTTGAGCATTTCCCCAAAAATTAAATAAATAAATAAAATAAGAAAAAAATTGGAAAATTAAAAGAAGATGTGGGGTCTGCGTCGATTAACATTTAATTTGAACTACAGGACATTGATTTTTCTAGGAAGTAATTGCAAGGAGATCATTAATCATCCCCGTCGTCTCTCTTTTCAAAATGTTCGTAATGGCTTCGCTGAAACTTAACACAAGACAGGATTGTCAAAAGTAAACGCACTGTCTTTTAAACGTGACACTTGGGTCACGACATTTTACATAAAATATCTTACATTATTTCTCTCGATTTTTTAGATGATAATTTGTATTATTTGAATTATTTGGACTATTGTCCTCATCTTTATTCTTATCTGTACAACGTTTCGAATTGGACACTTAGCATAGTGGATAAGGCATTGGGTTTGGACAGATCTATGTGACAGTTATCTCTAGGCTGCATGTTCAATCCTTGTCAAGAGCGACAGTAACATAGAATAATAATTAACGCTGTTTAACAATTGTACCCCCACTTGTGCAACTCCCAGCTTATTCTCTAGATCCTTTTTTAGGGTCCAAGATTTGCAGCCATAGAGTAGTAGTGACACAACTACAGCTTGGAAGAATTGTCGGTTTAACTTATCAGTAAAATCAGATTTCTTATGATTGATAATCTGTTTACAGCAGACCATGCCTTCCTACGCATGCATTAACAAACTTTCTGTAGATGTGATATTGTTACATAATCTATGCGGTTGCATAGATTATTGTCAATCCCCTGTAATTCCGAGGGGATGAACCCTTTCATACCATGGCAGGGTCCTTCTATGGAAAATTACAGAAGCCGCCAAATATGTGAAGTCACGTGGGACATTTTTCAGAGTCCCCAGTTTGCAGTTAGACGTCAGGCAGAGCAGCGGCCATTTTATGCTCTGCCTAAAACTGGAACTCACGCGCGCTATGTTAGTCAATATTTAGTTACATGAAATGTATAGTTAAGGAAATAAAAGTTTGTATAAGTAAAATGTTCTTGTGGTTGATGAATGTCTTGGTAACAAGACTAAGAAATGAATCCAGGACGACCAGCCAGCAGGAACATAGCAACAGAAGATCTTAGAAGATATACCAAGTCAAGATGATAGAAGAATAGCAAAGCCGGACAGAAGAAAATACGACCAGAGTAAGAAGAAAGGGTATACAACAATATTACTACCTAGGTATTTGAACTGCCCCGCCGATTTTAGAGGCTTACCGTCGAGGTTGGGGATGTTTCCTTGGTGGTAATCAGTTAGAGAAGACAGGTTTTTTTCTTTTATGATTAATTTTTTAACAGACTTATTGTAAATATCTATGGTGAGCAGAATTAAATGACCCACTGAGGTTGATATGCCGTAAAACAAAACAAACCAACCAATCTTCTTGTACGGTCACCTTTCTGATCTCTCAATATAATTTATTTTAAATTTAGCTAAGAACTCTCTTCTATCCTCTCGCTATTTATATACCCAATGCATTAAGGGAGTATATAACACTAATTCTATTTTTTGCTCAGAGAATATTATATTTTGGGTCCAAATTGCCAAAAATATGTGTCATTTTTGTTTGTTTGTTTGTTTGTTACCTAGTTATGGAATTTGTCGTTTCATATTTTCATTGTATAATTCGTAATGATGAATTTCAAAAGAAGATCTTTTTGAAATCTTATTATAATGGAGATTGTGGGTTTGTCTGTCTGTAACCGAAACTACACAAGTCACAATTCCCTTTGTTATTTACACACATTCTCCGTGATTTTAATTTTTATTTAAACCTCAATTATTACTGTTAACAATATCTACATACTAATAACATGCAATTATATTTATATATTCAACGAAATAGCGGTTTACAGTGTGAATGGGAAGGCTAATTTGCATATTGATCTTAAAAAATTTGATTTTAATAAATATATGCTTAGTATTATTGATTTCTAATTGTTTGGTTTTATCTTAATAAATATGAGCAAAAATCAGGTTTGAATTCAGAGTTTTCCTTCTCCTAGACTGGTTGCCTAACCAAGGTTAAAGAGCCCAATCTGCCCTACTATTTACCCATAGCTGGAGGGAGAGTAGGATTCATACCTTTCCCAAGGGTATTAGCGCTAAGTGAAATGCAATTACCACGTCCAGGATTTGAACTCGGGTTGACGAGTCCATTTCCTGTGACTTTAACCATTACACCACGCGTTTCTAAGAACGAATATAATGTGCAGCCTGATGATCCTCTGGACGGCAATTGGTCTTGGAGAAAGTGAAACTCTAAACTAGCTGTATTTGTTATTTCTCTGAATGTTTGAGATGAGGCTTGATAATTAGTTTTATTTGGATTATTCGGACTATTTTCCTCATCTTTATTGATATCTGTACGACCGAAACGTTGTACAGTGTTGTACTAATACATTGAAACTACATGTGGGTGAAACATATCGTAACTCGCAAAAGAGTGCTAAAACATCGAGGTAGATGGTTCGCGTAGAGGTTCCGGAATCTTTGCAGTTTCAGTGTAGTTGCCTCTCATCCCACTTATGAGGGCGTGACACAAGGACATTTTTATGTGGGCCCACCCACAAGCCGAAGCTCATGAGTGGGTAGGCAGAAAAATGCGTTGATCCCGTCGGCATTTCACCTCAAGGGGCACTTCAGGAACTGGGTAATAAAACCAGCCCTGCCTCTTTAAATCAAGTTGGTCGGTATTGCCTTGGGGGATATCCCCCTGGGATCAACCCTGTTAATTTTACTGGGCCGCTCCAGAGGCCGAAGTTCTCAGAAGCAGTTTCAGTGTATTTGCCTCTCATTCCATTTATGAGAGCATGACACAGGGACATTTTATGTGGGCCCACCCACAAGCCGAAGCTCATGAGTGGTAGGCATAAAAATGCGTTGATCCCGTCGACATTTTCCCTCAAGCCCTGCCTCTTTAAATCAAGAGGGTAGATATTGCTTGGTGGGATAGCCCCCCTAGGACCAACGCTGTTAATTTTACTGAGCAGCCCCAGAGGCCGAAGCCCTCTAAACCCGTTTATAAATATTCCTGTACCAGCGCATTCACTCTCTTCTCAAAGTACACTAGGCTAGTCCACAATATACAGATAACAAGAAAGATGGGGACAATAGTCCGAATAATCAAAATAATACCAGTTGTATTTAGGTTTTAAAAATTGAACTTGTGTCCCATTCTTTTCATATCTCATCAGTCACCCAATGAAAATCATTGTTTTTTAAAAATGACTTTATCCCCTATCAACAAGTTGTCTTATATGATTGATTGATTGCCAGCGGGAGAAAAAAATAAATCATCCCCCTCCAATCATTCTCGTCATGAGGCTTTCAAGTCGTAACGGTTATCATCCTATGAATTGAACTTAATAAGTTGAGTTTCAAATACTGGATGAAGCTGTTTATATCACTGTTATATCCCGAGATGTACGAATAACAAATGATAATAAAAAAGTGAAATATGTTTAACATATAACAATATTTATTTTATTTATTCTCACTGAGGATACAGTGGGATGATTTGGATAGAATTCAACTATGTGTATCATGTGTGTGGTCACGCATGGGTCAGTCCTTGTCTGCCTGACTGTCAATCTTTGTCTACCTGACTCTCTACTTGTCAGTTCTCTGTCTCACTGCTAGTCAGTTGATTATATCTGGTATAGAATCATTGTTGTATACCTTTTTACTTTCTTCTATTCTTCTGCTGTTCATCTTCTAGCGACTCTTCTAACATCTGGACTTCGTCTTGGTCGATCGGTCGCACTTTCTTCTTCTAGATCAGTCTTGTTACCAAGACATTCACCAACCACAAAACTGCTTTTATTTACTTAACTATACATTTCATGTAACTAAATATCTGACTAACATAGCGCGCGTATGCAGTATGAGTTCCATTTAAGGCAGGACAACTTCTCTGCCTGACGTCTAAACTGAAACTGAGGACCTAATCAGGTCCCACCTAACTTCACGTATTTCGCGGGTTTTCTGTACTATTCCATGGAAAGTACCGCTCGTGATATGAAAAGGGCCATCCCTTTAGAAATACAGGGGATTGACAATAATCTTATGCAACTGCATAGATTATGTAACATCATTAGGGGGAGATAAATCTCCCTAACAATTACTTTGTGCAAATCATATTATAATGGAGATTCCGTGTCTTTCTGTCTGTAAACAATGCTCCATCTATGTTTACGTCACAGTACCCTCGGAGACTGCGTAAGTTTATCCAGGAGTATATAATTTATAGTCAAAATAATTGATACATAGAGTAAATCTTATCTATTAACGATATCTCTCTGAAAATCTGAGTTAGATACGCCTTATCTCAGCCCAAGTTATTGGCGCATTTAAATTCCGCAATATGTCTTATATATTACAAAGAAATAAAGGTTTACATGATATATTGTGTAGTTAATTTACATACTGGTTTTAACAAAATCGGGTTTAATAAATAATTGCTTGGAGTTATAGATCTTTAATATTATCATTTTATTTTCTATGGACTTAAAATCAATCCTATGAATGATTTTATATAGAAATTAATTAACATTAAGATAAGTGTAATCATTTTATATGCGTTCATATCTAATTCCGTTAGTCTTTTTAATTTAATTTAGGGTCGGATTAGCTCAGTCAGTAGAGCGTTCGGCTAGAAACCACAAGGTTCCTAGTTTGATACCCGCCCTCGCCAACTCAGCGTATGAGTAGCACATGGATCTGTGCGGTAAAGTAAGGAGCTGATGGTAGGCGTGTCGCCCCGCCTCAGATGCTAAAATAATCTCCTTGGTCTAGCGCTAGTGAAAAGGGGATAGACTACCTCGCTGCATGACTGATACCGACATTAGGCCGCCCCAACGACGACGACTTTACTTTTAATTCAATATATTTCATTGCATTAAAACTTAAAAAACTTTATGCTGGGAGGGAGCATATTCTTGCAAATAACCTTAATAAAGGCCCAAGTCAATATATTCTCTTCGCATAAATAGCTAAAGAGTGGGTACCTCATGTGGTGAAATGTTGAGCAAACTAGATTTGCAGACCATAGTTTGTGAGTTCGATTCTCATTGGATGCCCCATACTTTAGGCTTTGTGACACAACTAAACTAATCTTAGTAAATAACTATGGACACTACACGTGGTGTAATGGTTAGCAAGCTAGATTTGCAGACCATTGTTTGTGAGTTCGGTTCTCATTGGGCGCCCCATACTTCTGTCCTTGTACCACATCTAAACTTAGCTTAGTAAAGAAAAAAGGCACCTCACGTGGTGTAATGCTTATCAAGCTAGATTTGCAAACCATTGTTTGTGAGTTTGATTCTCATTGGGCGCCCCATACTTCTGGCCTTGTGCCAGATCTAAGCTTAGCTTAGTAAATAACTATGGACACCACACGTGGTGTAATGGTTAGCAAGCTAGATTCGCAAACCATTGGTAGTGAGTTCGATTCTCATTGGACGCCCCCATACTTCTGGCCTTTTGCCACATCTAAGCTTAGCTTAGTAAAAAAAAAAGGCACCTCACGTGGTGTAATGGTTATCAAGCTAGATTTGCAGACCATTGTTTGTGAGTTCGATTCTGATTGGGTGCCTCATACTTCTGGCCTTGTGCCACATCTTAGCTAATCTTAGTAAATAACTATATAACCCAAAAAACTTCAACACACTTGCACCACACAGGTGACAGTTTAAAATATGGGAGATATTTCAGCTATATCCCGCATTTCGTTTTTCTTTTCTTTCCAGACCAGACAGTTCCGCACATGATAATTCCGTGCCAGTATTTCCGCACTCTTCAGTTCTTTGAAAAGACGATTCGCCAATCAATTTTTAGGTCTGTCGTCGGCGTGTAACATTCGTCTTAATTCAATTATCACCATCGGCTCCTCGAAAATAAAAAATAATAATAAATAAATAAAATAAAAAATTGTAACACGGATATAAGACATTTTTTTAAAAAGAATATCTTCAAAAAATCTATTCAGACCGAGATTACTCTTTTCCACACATATTGTAAAAGTATCTAAAGTTGGGAAAAGAAGATGGCTGGTTGGTTAGTTTTATGGCATCTCAAACCTCGTCGGGTTATTTAATTACTTTTACAAACAATTAAATGCTTTCAAGTATCTAATAATCACCATTCATAAACAAATAATTATTGCTAATTGTTAGTGTCATCCTGAAATAGATCCAGAGTTGCTATGTATGGTCAATAAGGTCAGGAAGTAACCTCCATATGGAACTCGATGCATTTTGGGAAGAAGATAGGAAACGGAGAAGAAAGACCGCTATGACACATGGTTAGACGTACAATTCATCTGGTCACACACAGTTTGAATTTTAAGTGACTGTTTTTGGTAGAAGCCATTAGCTCTGTCCTACATTTAAGAAAATCATCATTTATCTTACTTAAAGGTCCGTTATTATTATTACTATTATTATTATTATCATTATTATTATTATTATTATTGTTGTTGTTGTTGTTGTTTTTCACACCTGCCGTAGCTGGTGGTTCATTGAAGGCTGAGTGACCGCAAGTCTCCTCAGGTCTCCAGGACTCTTCTGATTATTCTAGCCGATCCCAACAATGTAGTACTTTGGATGGTCTCGATTCTTCCTCTGATTTCTAGTTCCTCCAAATTCCAAAATCAACCAGTTTACAAGTTCTCTTTTTTTGGTTAATCAATACTTGGTCTGGTCTTCTGACTGGGATAAGGCGATCTGTCTTTATCTCAAAGTCCCATATATTATTATTATTATTATTATTATTATTATTATTATTATTATTATTATTTACTCCTTTTGAATTTTCACATCAGCATTAGCTGATGGTCTTTCACTGGAGTCTGAGTGACAGCAAGTCTCCTCAGGTCTCCAGGACTCTTCTGAGTATTCTGGCAGATTGCAGCAGTGCAGTGTTCTGAATGGTTTCAATCCTTCCTTTGATATCCAAACATTCCAAACCCTTTTCTAATCCTTTTGGGACTGTTCCAAGTGCACCAACCACAATTGGTGTCACTTTCACTTTCATATTCCATAACTTTTTCAGTTCTCTGGCAAGGTCCAGATATTTGTCCATTTTTTCATTTTCCTTTAGCTTCACCCTGTGATCTGCTGGCACTGCAAAATCCACCAGTTCTTTCTTTTTTGTTTATCAACACTAGGTCTGGTCTTCTTGCTGGGATAAGGTGATCCGTTTTTATTTCAAAGTCCCAGAGAATTTTATGCGTTTCGTTCTCAAGAACAGTTTCTGGTTTATGCATATACCATTTTGTTGTGTGGTCAAAATTAAATTTTTTGCATAATTCCCAGTGGATCACTTTCCCAACCCAGTCGTGTCTAGTTTTGTATTCTCGTTGTGCTAGTTTGCTACATTCGCAGAGTATATGGTTTAGTCTCATCTCTATTACCACAAAGTCTACATTTACTATTTTGTTGGGTCTTATCAATTTTCGCTTTTATATAGTTTGTCCTCATGGCATTATTTTGTGCAGCAATTATTAATGATTCTGTATTATTATTATTATTATTATTATTATTATTATTATTGTTGTTGTTGTTGTTGTTGTTTTTCACACCTGCCGTAGCTGTTGGTTCATTGAAGGCTGAGTGACCGCAAGTCTCCTCAGGTCTCCAGGACTCTTCTGAGTATTCTAGCCGGTCCCAACAGTGCCGTAGTTTGGATGGTCTCGATTCTTCCTCTGATTTCTAGTTCACCCAAAAGTTTTTCCAGTGCTTTGGGGACCGTTCCAAGGGCACCAATTACAATTGGTACGACCTAACCTTCATGTTCCACAGCTTCTTCAGTTCTCTGGCAAGGTCCAAGTATTTGTCTGTCTTTTCGCTTTCCTACATTTTCACTCGGTGATCAGCTGGGACAGCAAAATCCGCGAAATGGTAGGTTCTCTTTTTCTTGTCTATTAATACTAGGTTCGGTCTCCTGGCCGGGATTAGATGATCTGTCTGTACCTCGAAATCACAGAGAATTTTGTGCGTCTCATTCTCTAGGACAGGTTTAGGTTTGTGCATATACCATTTGGTTGTATGGTAAAAATTGAATTTATTGCACAGTTCCCAGTGGATCATCTTTCCCACAGACTCGTGCCTAGTTTTGTACTCTCTTTGTGCTAGTTTGCTGCATTCGCTTATTATGCGATTGACTGTTTCGTCTCTATTTCCACGCATTCTACACTTGCTATTCTGCTGCGTCTTATCTATTTTTGCCTGTATATAGTTTGTTCTAATGGCATTGTCTTGTGCTGCAATTATTATTATTATTATTATTATTATTATTATTATTATTATTATTATTACTTGTGTTTTTCGCCCCAGCGTTAGCTGATGGTCTTTCACTGGAGTCAACAAGTCTCCAGAACTCTCCTGAATATTCCATTTCAACAATGCTGTTGTTTGGATGGTCTCAATTCTTCCTTTAATTTTCACTTCCTCTAGTCTTTTTTCTAAGCTTTTGGGGACCGTTCCAAGTGTCCCTAATTACAAATTATATCACTTTCACCCTCATACTCCACAGTTTTTTAAAATCCTCTAGCAGGGTCTAGTTATGAGGGTGTGTCAAAAAGTAATACCATTTTGTTTAGGACAGGTATAAACAGGACATGAATCTTACATAAAAATGAAGCTGGTCCTCTGCAGATCACATCCTACTCCTCCAGGTGAGTCAAAAAGTTGTTTAGGACAGGTATACATGAATCTTACATAAAAATGAAGCTGGTCCTCTGCAGATCACATCCCTACTCCTCCACATAGGTGAGTCAAAAAGTAATGACATTTTGTTCAACACAGGTATCATTCCCAACACAGGAACATGTATCATACATAAAAATGAAGCTGGTCCTCTGTTGTGCTAATTTGCTACATTCGCATAGTATTATTATTATTATTATTATTATTATTATTATTATTATTATTATTATTATTATTATTATTTTTCACTCAGAGTTAGCTGATAGTATTTCACAGGAGTTCGAGTGACAACTAGTCTCTAGGATTCTTCTGGGTATTCTGGCTGATTGCAACAATGCAGTGGTCTGGATGGACTCAATTCATCCTCTGAATTCCAGTTCCTCCAGTCTTTTTTCCAAGCTTTTTGGGACCGTTCCGAGTGCACCAACTACAATTGGTATCACTTCGACCCGCATATTTTACAGCTTTTTCAATTCTTTGGCAAGGTACAGGTATTTGTCTACCTTTTGATTTTCCTTCATCTTCATTCTGTGATCTGCTGGAATTGCAAAATCTATCAGGTGACAAGTTCTTTTTTTTTTTCGTGATGAAGTTTATGACATTGTCGGATATTTTGTTTATTATTATTATTATTATTATTATTATTATTATTATTATTATTATTTCTTGTACGTTAAATTAAATGTCTGTCGCTGTCATATAAGATTCTTAATTCAATTATCACCATCGGCTCCTCGGAAAATAATATAACACTGATATGTATAAGACATTAAAAAAGAAGAATTTCTTTAAAGATCTATTCAGAACGAGATGATTTTTTATCCCAAGCATTTATTGTAAAACTATTCAAGGTTCGAAAAAAGAAAGAGTTAGATATTTTTTATGGCATTTCAACAGTTACCGGGTTATTTATTACTTTTACAAACAATTAGAATTGCTCAAATGCCCCAAAATGAAATGGATTGAATGAATTGAAAAATAAAAAAATAAAAAAGTTACACGTGTGTTTTATTTGTAATATTGAAATTGTGAATTACGGAATATATTTTGGTAATTTTGATCTTATGGGGTCCAGGTTTCCTGTCTTAATTCAGGCTATGTTTTAACGAGCCAGTGTCAGGCGAATTTCCGACCCAACTTAGATATGTTCCGTGTCGTGTTTTTGTCACTTTTCTGTCGGTAGATTAATGTAGATATTTCAAACGACTCTTCCCAGATTTTTATCGGCAAATCAATGTA
>CM042171.1:2809246-2831746 GCA_023376005.1 Doryteuthis pealeii | reverse complement strand
AAATGCCTAGGATTTTGTGTAAAACTTATGTGTAAAATATTAAAAATAATTAATTAATTTATGTGTAAAATATTAAAAATAATTAATTAATTTATGTGTAAAATATTAAAAATAATTAATTAATTTATGTGTAAATATTAAAAATAATTAATTAATTAATAATTGATAGATGCGTGCAACATTTTATTTGAGGGGGACAGAACTAAGTTATCATTTAAAATAGTTTATCTTTTTTTTTTACTCCTTTAATAAATTTGATGATTTTACTTACTTATGATACAAACCCCACGAGATTGAATTTTTAACTCCCTACTCGCTCAGGCAATATCTTTAAAAATAATTTTAACACCGCCTGGAGGACGTTTTTTGCCAGAAAAAAAACGTCTTGTTACCAATTAAGTAACTGATAAAGAAATGAAAGATATGAAAATTATATTGATATAATTACCTAATTACCTAGATAAATATATTGTATTTTTATATAATTATCCTTATATTTTATCATATTTTATTATTATAATTATGATATAATGTTTAGTAATATTTTAGTAATATTTTAGTAATATTTTAATAATATTTTTGTAATATTTTAATAATAATTTAGTAATATTTAGTAATAATTTAGTAATAATTTAGTAATATTTTAGTAATATTTTTGTAATATTTTAGTAATGTTTAGTAATAATTTAGTAGTAATTTAGTAATATTTTAGTAATATTTCAGTTATATCTTAGTAAGGTTTAGTAATATTTTAGTAATGTTTAGTAATATTTTAGTAATATTTAAGTAATAATTTAGTAATATTTTAGTAATGTTTTGTATTATTTTAGTAATATCTTAATTAGATTTAGTAATATAGTAGTACTATTTTAGTAAGGTTTAGTAAAATGTTAGTACTATTTTAGTAAGGTTTAGTAATATTTTAATAATGTTTAGTAATATTTTAGTAATAATTTAGTAATATTTTAGTAATATTTTGTAATATTTTAGTAATATCTTAGTAATATTTTAGTAATATTTTAGTAATGTTTAGTAATATATTAGTAATATTTTTATAATACTTTAGTAATATATTAGTAAGGTTTAGTAATATGTTATAATATTTTAGTAATGTTTAATACTATTTTATTAATAATCTAGTGATATTTTAGTAATATTTTAGTAATGTTTAGTAATACTAGAGATTGACTATTTTCTTTTAATATAATATAGCAGTCTGATGAAGCCAGTTCTCTCAAATGTGAGATATTGGCGGAAATACATTTATAGCAGTTTAATAACATTTAATTTATAACAGTTAATATCCCTGATATTTAAGCCTTTTCGTTGTTTAATGTATTGCCCTGTATATAATTCCAAAATTATTGTACATCGAGGTCTCAACATGGACTATACCAATTTTGATATTTCGATATTAAAAAGGGGTTGTATAGATTAATTCCCATCACCAACTAATCTCAACACACACACAGACACACACACAGACACACACAAATATATATATATATATATATATATATATATATATATATATATATAAGATTTTTGGATGTTTGTTTATTTTAGAAGCATTGATGAATAAAGTATATATTCATATTTATATTTTTGCTTGAAGGCGTATATCGCATAATATTCAATGATTATAGAAGATAATAATGACAAGTCAATTTCGCAAAGAATTATTCGGTGTGTAGAACATCGTACAGACTGTTTCAACTTTATTAAGTCTCATCAGCGATGTATACTAACGATTTCCCTCCGACAGAAATCGAAACCGGGACTTCAGCAGGATAGTCAGAAACTATACCGCTTCGGCCACGATACAGCACGGAAGAATTTCTGCGAAATTAACCTGTCAATGATAATAGAGTAAGTCTAATGAGTCAGAAAATATCTACCTAGGTTATCCCCTAAGGATCATCAGGATGATTCTGTGTCAAAATTATCCTGATGATTCTGACTCTAACTCATTAGGCTTACTCTGTTATTTATTGCCCTACCTTTTGTATTGAGCACTTTAGTATATTTAACTTAAGCAAATCTTATAGTATTTCTTGAACATTTTTATTGTACCATCTGATTTTTTTTTCAGGAGGTGCATAAGATTTTGTTTTTTCATATATATATATTTTTTTTTTCTCCAGGTAAAAGTTTGAATTGTGTAATTACAAAGTATAAAGCCGGGAGTGAGTCTTTTTTTATACTGTCAGTGTTTAGAAATAAAATATATATATATATATATATATATATATATATATATATATATATATATATATATATATAACGATATATGGCTTCACCTTTCGCAACTGCCAAAATGTACTGCATTCTTGTGCCGTCCAAAATATTGACAGGTAGATTGGATTTTTGTTTTAGATTTTTACGTTGCATCAAAGACATTTATGAAGAGACTATATCCCAAAGAGATATATGTTAGATAGGTTTATGTGTTGAGATAACGCCAAAGTGAACCTCCAAGGCGACGACGGTGCCAAATATGTCCCGAAATGGATACAAGGGCCAAATATCTAATGGACGAGTACCTAACTGGGCGTTTTCAAACCTTGCCTCTGCATGATGGATTGCCGTGTCATTCCCGGGACACACACACACACACACACTATACACACACAAACGCAGAGAGAGAGAGAGAGAGAGAGAGAGAGAGAGAGAGAGAGAGAGAGAGAGAGAGACCATTATATGAAACCTTACTTTAGTTTCCCCACTGTTCGCACAGGTCTGGGAACCCTTTTTAGACAGGACAATTTTTTGAGGCAGCGCGGTCAAAGATTAAAATATTTCGGCGTTCTGTTATTGCCGCTATCTCTGCATCTCGTTGGTTTTACAAACTGCCTCCGACTGAAGAATTTTCACTGGAGAACGAGTGACAGCAAGTCTCTTCAAATTTACAGGGCTATTCTAAGAATCATAGGTGATTTTAGCAATGTTGTGGTTTGTGACTATTCTTCCTTTGATCAACATATTACACACACACACACACACACACACACACACACACACACACACACACACACATATATATATATATATATATATAAATAATATATTTTGGGCTCCTAACAATGGCTAGGTAACCAGTCTAGGAGAAGGAAAACTCTGAATTCAAACCTGAAGGGGTGGTAAATATACATATGACATATCCACGTAGTCCGACTATGATTGGTATCACTGTCAATTTTATGTTCCATTAATCCACACGCATCCACACTGGAGGTTTATACATTCTTCCTTTGATCACCACTTCACACACACACACACACATATATATATATATATATGTATATATATATATGTATACATACAATATAAATAATATATATATATATATATATACAATAAAATTAATATTTATATATATATATATAATTAATATTTATATATATATATATATATTAATATTTATATATATATATAAATGATGTATATATATATATATATATATATATATATATATATAATAAATAAATAATATATATATATATATAAATGATGTATGTATATATATATATATATATATATATATATATATAAATATATATATATATATATATATATATATATATAATATATTTTGGGCTCCTAACAATGGCTAGGCAACCAGTCTAGGAGAAGGAAATCTCTGAATTAAAACCAGAAGGGTTGGTAAATATATATATGTTGGATCCACGTGGTCCGACTATGATTGGTATCACTGTCAATTTTATGTTCCATTAATCCACACGCATCCACACTGGAAGTTTATATACGAAGCTGTCCTTCGTCTAGACTGGTTGCTAATCTGGGTTTATTTCCAATTACCAAAATACTATCAAACATTGGATTAACTTTCTGCTAGACTGGTTGCCAACTAAGATTCCTGTCCACAGTTTGCCTGGTTTACCAACATGAAATTATTAAGGGTTTTAGCATTATTTAAAATATAAACAGTCTCACTCAGAGTTTGAACTCGTGTCGCCGAGCCCATATCTAAAGGTTGGATTAGGTTTCTCCTAGACTGGTTGTCAACTAAGATTCGAGTTCCCACTTTGCCTTGTTATTTACCAACATGATCTTCCCAAAGGTTTTAGCGCGATTTAAAATGTAAAGAGTCTCACTCAGAGTTTGAACTCGTATCACCGAGTCCATTTCTAAAGGTTGGATTAGGTTTCTCCTCGGCTGGTTGCCAACTAAAATTCGCGTACCCATTCTGCCTTGTTATTTACCAACGGGAAACTTGTGTTGCATACCCTTCTTTACTTTCTTCTATTCTTCTGCTGTTCATATTTTCTATCTTACGTCTTCTTCTAGGTCTCTTCTAACATCTCTTCTTCGTCTGGACTTCTCTTGGGGACTTCGTGTCTGGTCTTCCATTGGGGATTTCTCTTTATCAGAAGCCCTGTGTCATTGGAAGTTTTTAGGTAATAACACAAAACTTCGATTTACTTAGATCACATTTTATTTCGAAAATCCCCACCAGACTACCTGCGCAGATCGAGTCGGAGCGTGTATAACACGACTCACCACCGTCGTAGTTTCTCGCCGACTGACTAAAAATCTATTTCTAATCTAAACCGGAAGAGGGCTCCTCCACCGATTCTCACGGTATCCACCGGAAAGGATCAGGATGAGATCAAGCCTTGTCACTCATCCTTCAAGGCCGCTGGCTGCAACTTATAACCGCCATTTTGATTTCTACACTACTGCACATAAATATTAGGTATCTAATAATTATGTAACACTTGCTTTATCCGGTACTCTTCAAAAGTATTTCTGATGGAATTATTTTTGACTCTTCTGACACACTTTTTGTTTCAAATGTCACCGTTACAGAGGGAACGTTATATGTAATTTGGTTATTTACAATTTGGTTATTATTATTGCTATTTTTATGGTTTCTACTTTAGCCAGAAAATAATTATCTAAAAACAAAGACAATTTTTAAACGTTTATTTGTTTTTGCTTATCGTTTCTCTTTTTCTATTTTTTTTTGGCCTTTTCGCGTACTTTCATCACCTTTGCCGAGTAAAAGTTATTCTTTTATTCTTTTATTCTTTTATTCGTAGCTTCATTACGAATGGCAACTTCATTCCTTTTATTTCAGCAACTATCCGCAAACAGACCAGAAAAAAAAAGTATTTTTGAGGAAGAAAATAAAAATAAGATAAAACAGGTACAGGTTATAAAGAGCAGAAGCGAAGAAAAAATAAAAAAGATTAAAAAAAACAAAAAAAAAAAAACAATAGATAAAAAAAATAAAATAAAAATAAAAAATAATAATAAACAAAATATATATAAAAATTAGAAAGAAAAAAAAAATAACAAAATATATATAAAAATTAGAAAGAAAAATAAAAAATAATAATAAACAAAATATATATAAAAATTAAAAAGAAAAAGAAAAAATAATAATAAACAAAATATATATAAACATTAAAAAGAAAATAATAATAAACAAATATATATAAAAAATTAAAAAAAAAAAAAAATAATAATAAACAAAATATATATAAAAATAAAAAATAAAAATTAAAAATAATAATAAACAAAATATATATAAACATTAAAAAGAAAAAGAAAAAAAATAATAATAAACAAAATATATATAAAAATTAAAAAGAAAAAGAAAAAAATAATAATAAACAAAATATATATAAAAATTAAAAAGAAAAAGAAAAAATAATAATAAACAAAATATATATAAAAATTAAAAATAAAAAAAAAAAAAATAATAATAAACAAAATATATATAAAAATTAAAAAAAAAGGAAAAAATAATAATAAACAAAAATATATACAAATTAAAAAGAAAAAGAACAAGATATAAAAACATAAATAAGAAAAATAAAGAAAGAAATAACAATAAAAATAAATAAAATTAATATGTTAAAAAAAGAAAGAAAAAGACAACATATAAAAATACGAATAAGAAAAATAGAAAAATAATAAAAAAATAATAACAATAAATAATAGATAAAATAACTAAAATAAATACATAAAGGCCAAAGAAAAAAGAAAAAGACAACGTATAAAAATATAAATAAGAAAAATAAAAAATAAAGAAATGATTAAGAATTAATAATAATAATAAATAATAATAAATAAGATAACTAAAATAAATATATAAGTAACAAATAAGAAAAAAAAACAAAATATAAAAGATATAAATAAGAAAAATAAAAAAAATAAATTAACAATAAAATAATAATGAGTAACTAAAAAAATATATAAAGAAAAAAAATAAGAAAGAAAAAGAAAAACATATATAAATACAAATAAGAAAAATAAAAAAAATAAAAATGATAAAGAAATAATCATAATAAAATATAATATATAAAATAACTTAAATAAATACATAAATACAAGTAAGGAAGAAAAAGAAAAACATATAAAAATATAAATAATAAAAATAAAAAAATAATAAAGAAATAACACTAATAAAAAATAAAAAATAAACAACTTAAAATGAATACATGAATAAAAATAAGAAAGAAAAAGAAAGAAATATAAAAATATAAATAAGAAAAAAAAAGAATAAATAAGAAAAATAAAAATAAAAATAAAAAAATAAAAAATAAAATAATAAAAAAATAAAATAAAAAATACATAAATAAGAAAGCCAAAAAAAAAAAAAAAAAGAAAAAAGATGGAGGCAGAAAAGAGGAGAATATGGAAGCAAAGTGTGATATGGACGAGATCTCGCGAACGACGTGACTTTGTTCGTTAATTTACCGACCGGCCCAGATGTAATTACGCGTGCATTCCCAACGTTGGAGTTTATATTTTCGGTGTCGTCGTCGACGTCATCGTACTTTCTGGACGCTTTTGTTTTCCACTGCGTCGTGCACGCACCTCTTACCATTTTTTTGGATCCGTTCCAATCAGGCTCCAAGAAAACAAAGATGGCCGCCGAAACTAATTAATCAGAACGAGGCAACTCAATAAAGTCATTTTTGCACGCAGGATTCTGCTCTTGTTGAACATTCTTATTTGATTGATTTGTATATGGACGATGAATACTGTGGAAACTATGGAGAAACTATATAGAGAAGAATTTTGTAATAAAACTCGTAACAAAAAATTAGTGTGTTTTTTTTTGGACGGGGTGAGAGAAATAGATTAATAGCATTTCCGTTAATTGTTTGTTTGTTTCGTTTTACGGCATATCAATCTCTGTGGGTCATTTTATGCGGAACATTCTTTTGTAATAAAACTCGTACAAAAAAAAAAAAGAAAAAAAAAAGAATTAGAGTGTATTTTTCGGGGGGGGGGCATAAATAGATTAATGGCATTTCAGTTAATTGTTTGTTCGTTTATTTCGTTTTACGGCATATCAATCTCTGTGGGTCATTTTATGCGGAGAAGTATTTTGTAATAAACCTAGTACAAAAAAAAAAAAAAAAAAAAAATTAGAGTGTATTTTTTTTTTTGGCGGGGGGCAGAAATAAATTAATGGCATTTCAGTTAATCGTTTGATTTGTTTTACGGCATATCAACCTATGTGGGTCATTTAATGCGGAGAAGTATTTTTTAATAAAACTCGTACAAAAAAATATTAAAAAATTAGAGTGTATTTTTCGGGTTGGGCAGAAATAGATAAATGACATTTCAGTTAATTTTTGTTCGTTTGTTTTATGGCATATCAACCTCTGTGAGTCATTTAATGCCGCCAAAGTTTTGAAAGATTCGTAGCGATAGTTTGGAATAAATTTTTTAAAAATCATTTTGTTTTTAAACCAAATTTTATATTCGAACGATTGATGGGACCCTAACAGGTACTACCACCTCGGGTCAGAGTGTACCTGGGAGCAATGGTGATGAAGAGGGGCTTCACATTTCCCAGACTTCCAGAACTGGAACTTTACCAGATAGAAAGGACCAGCTTAGAATAATCCTTGTTACCCCACCTAAGAATATATATATATATATATATATATATATATATATATATATATATATATAGAGATAGATAGATAGATAGATAGATAGATAAACAGAGACAGAGAGACAGAGTGATAGATTAGAGGTGAAATTTCTTACTTGGCACATTTCTGGTTACTGACTCGTTGCTTACTGCTTCTGCTCATTCTTCGTCTTGGTCATCTAATTCGTCGGTCGTCATTTTCTTATTTAAGGGCTGGTTTTCTTCTAGGCTCGTCTGGTCATTGTCTTACCTTTCAATTAATAACAAGACTTTGTGTTTCTTGATCAAGTTTTATTTCTTAGCCCATGATTCCGCCGCGGGGAGCGATGGATACCAAGAGCTGACAACACGTCTGCATTCCTTCAAAGCTGTGTCCAATCTGCTCAAACTAGAAACTTTTCCCGTGCGTCCAATCGCGCGCTTTTAAGAGGTCAAAGGTTATTAAGGCGAGTAACTTTATACAGGACCCTATTATCTCAAGTTAACAACCCAAATTGAAATTCTAACTACAGTACCACCTCAGACGCAAAAACAATCTCCTTCGTCTAGCACTAGTGAAAAGGGAATAGACTCCCTCACTGATTGGCTGATATCGACTTTAGGCCTCCCCAATGACTTAAAAAAATTATATTTCTAATTCTATTATCATAATTTAATATATACAGTGGTACCTTGACTTACAAGTTTAATTCATTCCACTTGTAACTCAATTTCCTTGTATATCAAATCAATTTTCCCTATTGAAATAAACTGAAATGCCATTAATCCGTTCCAGCCCCCCAAATGGTACCTTGACTTACAAGTTTAATTCATTCCACTTGTAACTCAATTTCCTTGTATATCAAATCAATTTTCCCTATTGAAATAAACTGAAATGCCATTAATCCGTTCCAGCCCCCCAAATGGTACCTTGACTTACAAGTTTAATTCATTCCACGTGTAACTCAATTTCCTTGTATATCAAATCAATTTTCCCTATTGAAATAAACTGAAATGTCATTAATCCGTTCCAGCCCCCCAAATGGTACCTTGACTTACAAGTTTAATTCATTCCACTTGTAACTCAATTTCCTTGTATATCAAATCAATTTTCCCTATTGAAATAAACTGAAATGCCATTAATCCATTCCAGCCCCCCAAGTGGTACCTTGACTTACAAGTTTAATTCATTCCACTTGTAATTCAATTTCCTCGTATATCAAATCAATTTTCCCTATTGAAATAAACTGAAATGCCATTAATCCATTCCAGCCCCCCAAGTGGTACCTTGACTTACAAGTTTAATTCATTCCACTTGTAACTCAATTTCCTTGTATATCAAATCAATTTTCCCTATTGAAATAAACTGAAATGCCATTAATCCGTTCCAGCCCCCAAATGGTACCTTGACTTACAAGTTTAATTCATTCCACTTGTAACTCAATTTCCTTGTATATCAAATCAATTTTCCCTATTGAAATAAACTGAAATGCCATTAATCCGTTCCAGCCCCCCAAATGGTACCTTGACTTACAAGTTTAATTCATTCCACTTGTAACTCAATTTCCTTGTATATCAAATCAATTTTCCCTATTGAAATAAACTGAAATGCCATTAATCCATTCCAGCCCCCAAGTGGTACCTTGACTTATAAGTTTAATTCATTCCACTTGTAACTCAATTTCCTTGTATATCAAATCAATTTTCTCCAGTGAAACAAACTAAAATGCCATTAATCCATTCCAGCCCATCCAAAAAACATCCTATTTTTTGGTTGTTTTTTTTTTAAATAAGAAAAAAATTAGCACTGTATTGTATAAAAATATATTATAATAGAATGTGATGAATAAGTTGCTGTAAAATCATCAGACTGGCCTAAAGTTGGTATGTGCCAGACAGCGTGGGAGTCTATCCCCTTTTGACTAGTTCTAGACCAAAGAGATTATTTTTTAGCGTCAGTGTAATGTTACAATTTATGATTGTTCATAAATTGTAACATTACAAAATAACATTTTGATGGGTCGTGAATTTTTGGTGGTACACATTATGCTATGCGGAAGGGGGCAGCTCCCTCCACCCCTCACATTTCGCTGATTTGTGTAATTATTCAACTCTAGACTTTCGTTAACAAGGGCAATTCACGAGTCAGGAAAATTGTGATCCACGGGAATTTAGGTAAGCGAATGTCGGCCAGTGCTTTAATGGTTTGCTTTTTTTTTTTTTTTCTTTTTTTTTTTTTTTTTTTTTTTTGCTCATCGCTCTGTGGAATATGTATTTTTAGACAACATTTTCACCGTCGAAGACAAAAAAAAAAAAAAAAAAAAAAAGAAAAAAAAAAAAAAAGAAAAGATAATCTCGATAATCGAGGTACCGGAAACAAAAACGGTTGGATCCGAGAGAGTTTACGAACATGGCTGCCGAAACAAGATTCACGCGGGGGGACGGGTTGGGGCAGGGAAACGTGCCTACTGTACTTGGTCAGTTTAAAAGGAGAATTTTAGGTTTCTGAAGACTAAACAGCCAATTACATGAAAGCGTTACAGTGGATTACGCCGATCTTGCCGCATTAAATTATCCACGTTGTCTTAGACAATTTCGATTGGTTGGTTTGTTGGTTGGCTGGTTGGTTGGATTTTACGGCATGTCAACCATTGGGTTATTTCATGCGAAATATATCTGTTTCATATAATTTGGCTGGTTGGTTGGATTTTACAGCATGTGTTGCATAGCGCCTTCTTTACCAGCACTAAATAGGTATATGTTATATACTTCTCTTACTTCTTACTCTGTCGTCTATTCTTCCGGCCGACTTTGGTATTCTGATCGTCTATCATCTATCTTGGTCTGGTATATCTTCTAAGGTCTCGTCTGGTCTTCTATTGAGGATTCCGGGTCTGGTTTCTGTTGGGGATCATTCCTTATCAGAAGCCTTGTGTCATTGTTAGTTTTTAGTAATAAACACAAGACTTCGATTTATGTTGATGTTACTTTATTCCAAATCCCCACCCAGAAAATCTGCGCAGATGAGGCTTACATGTTGCTAGCTCGGCTTCTAAGTTCTAACTCTAACTGAGTTGCTTACTCCTTAAACCGGAAGGGGGCTTTCTATGGGGTTTCTGGTTCTCACGGTCTATCCCCAGAAAGCAAGGTCAGAGTGAGGTCAAGCGCCGTCATTCACCCTCAAGGCCTTCGACTGTACTAATCGCCATAATGATTTCTACAATATCTTATAAATGTATTAGGGATCCAATAATTATGTAACATATGTTAACCATTAGGTTATTTTATGCTAAATATATCTGTTTTATATAATTTGGCTGGTTGGTTGGATTTTACGGCATGTTAACCATTGGGTTATTTCATGCCAAAGATATCTCGTTTGATTCATGTTTGTGACTCATATCTATTTTATATAATTTGACTGGTTGGTTGGATTTTACGGTATGTCAATCATCGGGTTATCTTATGCTGAAGACGTTGGTTGGCTTTTACGGCATGTCAACCATCGGGTTATTTTATGTCAAATATATCTGTTTTATATAATTTGGCTGGTTGGTTGGATTTTACGGCATGTCAACCATTGGGTTATTTCATGCCAAATATATTTCGTTTGATTCATGTTTGTGACTTCTATCTATTTTATATAATTTGGCTGGTTGGTTGGATTTTACAGCATGTCAGCCTTTGGATTATTTTATAATGAAAACTTTTTTTTTTATTCATTCTTTTTGTGTATTCAAATTTTTAAACTCAATTTTGCTAGAGACTTTACAGGTACTATCGGTATCGGCTCAGAGTTGACCTGGGAGTAATAGAAAAGAAGAGATAAGTAAAAATGAAGTGTTAAACAAAAGGATTTGTGTAAATTATGTAACATACTTCAGATAAAGAACTATGAAAACTGTCTGGTTGGATTTTACGGCATGTCAATCACTGGGTTATTTTATGCCAAAGACGTTTTTCTTTTATGCATTCCTTTTGGGTATTCAAATTTTAACCTTGTTATTTTATGTATCTAACCCATAGATGGAAACCTAACAGGTACTATCCTTAATTAGGCTAGGCGGTCGGTTGGAGAGGACCCCTCCGCTCAATCAGCTGGTCAGTTCAAACCCTAACAATATGATTGCCCTAACCCTATTGCCCTTATGGCAAGCCTCAACCTTGTTGGCACTAAAGGACCTCCTGAGGTTGATATGCCGTAAAACAAACCAAACCAAACCAAACCAAACTAACGGGTACTACCGGTATCGGCTCTGGGTGGACCTGAGAGTAACGAAAATTGAGGATTTAACCAAATTGAAGGTTTAGACAACATTACTAGTGTAAAATTTGTGAATAATCTTCGGAAATATTAACAACTGGTTGGTTGGTTGGAATTTTACGGCATGTCAACCCTTGGGTTATTTTATGCCGAAGACGTTTTTGTTTTATTCATTCTGATTGGATATTCAAATTTTTAAAACTCATTTTTAAAATCTTTGATATTGTTTGGATTATTCGGACTATTGTCCTCATATTTATTGTTATCTGTACAACGTTTCCGTCTATGTGCCCTCCGGCCTTCTTAAGGTATTTCTTGTCGGACTCGGGAACCTTCCTTTCGAACTTGGGAACTTTCTTGTCGTAATCGGGAGACATCATGGAACTTTGAACCCAACTTTATTCAATCTACGGAGGTATGTTCTCATTCTTCTAACCATAGCTGGGTTACAGGTATTAAGCAGTGTCAATTATTATTCTATGTTACTGTCACCCTTGACGAGAATTGAACCTGCAGCCTAGAGATAATTGTCAGAACTTCATTTGATTTATTTATGGTTTTGCTTTGTTTGGTTTTACGGCATATCAACCTCATTGGGTCATTTAATGCCGATAAAGTTTTGAAATAAATCAATTCTTAATGGATAATACAATTTTTTTATAAATACATTTTTCTATTTAACCCATAGATGGGACCCTAACAGGTACTACCACTCCGGGTCAGAGTGGACCTGGGAGCAATGGTGATGAAGGCGTGCTCCACATTCCCCAAACCTCCAAAATTGGAACCTCACCATCAGATAGAGTTTAACGTCATTCCCAGGACATATAGACCCGCAGCCACCGCCTTCTAGCACTCATATGATAAAAAGGGGTTGGGGCTTGCCATTAGGGCAATAGGGTTGTGAAAATCATATAGGTGCTACGGCTTGACGTGACCAGCCGATTGATTGGAGGGGGCCTCTCCGACTGCCCATCTAGCCCAAGATAGGGCCAAAGTGGAGTATTGCATGTCATGAACTGCTCATCCACCTGGGCTCTATCCTTAAGCATCACGAGTCGCCACCCACGGCCAACAGGTGGCCCCGTTGGGGGAGTCTTACTCCTCTGCAGAGGTACAGTCGGTGCATTCTAACGCCCCACCGACAGGGCGGTATTTATTTAACCCATAGATGTAACCATAACAAGTACTACCATTCCTAGCCAGAATGAACCTGACATTATCTTCCTTGATTTGTTGCAGTTGCTGTAAGTGAGAGATTACCTATCCTTGCAGCTAGGGTTTGCCGTTCGGGGGCGTTGCGACCGAAATATAAAAAAAAGGCAGACCCGTGAAAGTAATCCTCTGGGTAATTCCATGTCAAATCACCCAGAAAAAAGTAAAATTGTCACCTACCCCGTTCCATCTTTCTGAAATTCTGTACATCTATGGAATATGCCAATGTTAGAAATAATCTCAATATCTGAGCTTCCAATTCAAAAAATTGGCGGAGTTATGTCGATTTTTAGCTCTCCAAATTTGAGGGGCATCGCGAAAAATGGCGTCTTTTTGAAACCTGTTCTAGAGCTTCCCCGCACCTAAAAATTGGTTTATTAAAGTATTCAAGAATCCAAAAATGCTATCCAAACAGTCTTAAATGGATACTTATGAATTTGACTAGAATAATGTTAATTTCTCTTATAATACTACAAGTAACATAGTAGGTATTACTATTTGTTGCGGCCATTACGTACACAACACACTTATCAGGACTGCTGCTTTTATTTCTCATTCATTCTCTAAATCCAGCCAAACATTTCAGTCTTAAATGAATACTTATGAATTTGACAAGAAATAATGTTAGTTACTCTTATAATACTACAAGTAACATAGTAGGTATTACTATTTTTTGCGGCCATTACGTACACAACACATTTATTAGGACTGCTGCTTTTATTTCTCATTCATTCTCTAAATCCAGTCAAACAGTTTACATAATTGAACAAAATAGATAAATAAAGATAAAATAAAATAGTTTTTAAGAAACAAAAAAAATAGAATAAAATAAAATAAAAAGCGGAATGAAACGAAGGATTACCGTGAAAAGTCTTAAGAAAAAATGAATTAATCACGACCAAACATCAGATGAGATCTAGCAAAATATGAAACGCGGGCGGAGGAGGCAAATATCTTTTTTGGATTAGTTAAACGCCATCGCCTCCAATGGATTGGGGATGATGCCGACTCCAAAAATCCTCACTGTTCAGTTGTATCCTTGGCGGGAAGAGATAAAGGGTAATTGTGATTAATGAAGGTTCCTAGCGGAGGTCAAATCTTATCACAGCAGTTTTGATAAAACTCGTTCAGTGTTCAGTGACGTTGAAATATATCTTGATTGTTTTCCAGCCAGGGCGAAGGGTCCAGGGTATATGCTTTGTTAGGGAATTAGATTCTCCCACTGTCTGTCTGTCCCGTTATCTATCTATCTATCTATCTATCTATCTATCTTCTTTTTGGAATGGCCTATTGTCAGTCTCATCCATCCAGCGAGGGAGTCTATCACCTTTTTGCTTGCGCTAGACCAGGGTGAAGGGTATATATATATATATATGGGGAGAATATGTGCTTAATGAAGTCATACCTAATGTGAAAATTAATTAGTTGATAATTAATGAATTAGGCGAATATATCTGTTCAAATGTAAAGAGTAAACAGATCGAGAAAAATCCATTCTCTGTATGTACATTTCGGCCTATTATGCCTCATAATCGAAATGTACATACAGAGAATGACTTTTTCTCGATCTGTTTACGCTTTACATTTGAACAGATATATTCGCCTAATTCATTAATTATCATCTAATTAATTTTCAAATTAGGTATATTAAGCACATATTCCCCCAAAAAATGTGGGACGAAGGAATAAAATGTAAACAGCTTCAAGAATGTTTAGGTGCTGCTTAGACCTAGCTCTGTGCAAGACGGAGAAACACTCATCAGTATAGTCGGCCCTACAAGCATTTATAGATTATAGATGTCCGCCTATGGCTGAATCATGTACTTGTGATCACAAGCACATGATTCAGTAAAAAAAGTCGTCGGGGTGGCCTAATGTCGATATCAGCCAAACAGTGATGGAGTCTATCCCCTTTTCACTAGCGCTAGACCAAGGAGATAATTTTTACTTCTGAAGTTGAGCGCCACACCTACCGTCAGCTCCTTACTTTACTGCACAGATCCCTGTGCTACTCATAAGCTGAGTTGGCGAGGTCCAGTATCGAACTAGGAACCTTGTATATATATATAATATATATATATATATATATATATATACCTATCCCTCCGCACTAGCAGGATGCGACACATGGTCAATTTCTTATGCGGAGTTTAACAGGTGTGAATTCAGAGTTTTCTTATATATATATATATATATATATATATATATATGTAAAGAAAACTTTGAATCAAATATATATATATATATATATATGGCCGGGTTAGCTCAGTCGGTAGAGCGTTCGGCTAGAACCACAAGGTTCCTAGTTCGATACCGGTGCCACTCAGCGTATGAGTAGCACAGGGATCTGTGCGGTAAAGTAAGGAGCTATGGTAGGTGTGGTCAGATGCAAAACAATCTCCTTGGTTCTAGCGCTATTGAAAAGGGGATAGACTCCCTCGCTGACTGGCTGATACGACTTTAGGCCGCCCGTCGACTATTATATATATATATATAATATATTATATATACATGAAAACTCTGAATTCAAACCTGTTAAACTCCGCTTAAGAAATTGACCTTGTGTCGTATCCTGCTAGTGTGGAGGAATTGGTAAATGAAAGAACAAAACTCAGACAAAAATGTGTAGTATATTTCGCTGGAGGTTTGACCTCAACAGAAGGAGCTGAGGTCAATTCTCCAGCAAAATATACTACACATCTTTGTCTGAGTTTTGTTCTTTCATTCCTTATTTTACCTCATTCTGTCGGATTCATTCCAACCCCCTTTTTTTCATATATATATATATATATTATATATATATATATATATATATATATGATTTCACGGAAGCAATTCTTTGAATATCCAGAAGAAAATTTCTAATCCGGAATTAAGGTAAGTATTACTGAAACTAAAGATGTAGATAATTTGCCTTAAATATAATATCCATTTCCTTTTCATTCCCAAAATAATTTCGACATTTTGACACTTACGTTTTTGCGCCATTTCTTTCTTTGCGCATGCGTCAACGGTTTTTTTTTATTATCGTCTCGGCCACTCAGCACCTTTGTTGAAAACGCTGGATTGGAATCTCCGGACAAAGCGCTGGGGCGTAAAACACATTACAGACCCTGACGGGCGGAATTGAGTTGCCGTTCACCCCAAACCGTGAAAGCCGCGAACTTGAGTGAATGTGGATAGCTTAGAAGAATTAATAGAAACGACTTGATGAAATAGATTCATTTGATTCGTCCAGTCGCCATGACAGATCTCAATAACCGTCCAGAAAACTATGATTAAAAAAAAAACCATAAAAAAGAAAGAAAGAATATGAAAGCAGTGGTTTCAGTCTCTCCATGAACACATCACCTTAACTTGCCTTATTCTCGTTGCTGTAGTATATATATATATATATATATATATAATATATATATATATATATATATATTACGGCAACGAGGATTAGCCTAGAATCACCTTTTACCAAGAAACTTGGTACCAAAACAGAAAATATATATACAGTTCCAGTGATCTTCTGAAAAAGAGATTTTATCCCGAAAATTCAAGAATAATATACAGGGTAACACACAACACCATTGTTACCTTATTATTTTTTCTTTACACCTGCATTGTGATAGCCTTTAAAATCAACCTCCAAACCTATATATATATATATATATAATATATATATATATATATATATGTGTGTGTGTGTGTGTGTGTGTGTGAACTCTGTTAAAATTATGGAATTATAGTATTTTCATATTCTTTCTTTTTGTTTCGGTTAAACGGCATCAGTATCAAAAATATGAATTTGACAAGACATTGATGCCCTTAACTATTGTCTGGTGCTGTTCAATGGAAACATATAAAGATGACTGCCTGAAGAAAAGAAGTAAATTTCCCATCTCACTCATAATATGGGGTTGCATTTAAATGCCCAAGGGAATTGGCAATCATTACCTCAACAATCAATCCGCATGTGTCTATTGAAACCTGGATAATTTTCTCATTGTATTTATAGAGATAGATAGATAGATAGATTGAAAGATAGATAGATTGAGAGATAGATAGATTGAGATAGATTGAGAGATACATAGAGAGATAGATAATTATGAGCAGATTGAGTTATATATATATTTTATTATGGACTCTCTCGTCGATTTTCGACGCATGAGGGTTCACACACACAATGAACACCCACACAGTGATTTTTTTATAGTGGTGAAGGTTGTGTTGGACCATCCACACTTTTTGGCACAGTCGATTGGAAAGAATTGGTGCATCAATGGTTGCCACAAACCCAGTCAACGACCGACCTCAGGAATTTTGAATTCAGAGTTATCCCTCTCATAGACTGGTTACCTACCCAAGGTTGAACGGCCCAGTCTGTCCTACTATTTAACCGATAGCTGGAGGGAATTTTGAATTCAGAGTTATCCCTCTCCTAGACTGGTTACCTACCCAAGGCTGAAGGGCCCAGTCTGCCCTACTATTTAAACCATAGCTGGAGGGAGAATATATGGAATAATACCTTTCCTAAGGGTATTAGCGCTATGTGAAATGCCAACAGCTTCGTCTAAGAATTGAACTCGAATCGACGAGTCCATTTCCCACGACTCTAACCACTAACCCACGCGCCTCCATATATATATTATATAATTATGGTACACAATAATAACCTACTCGAGTTTCACCATAAGGATCTTAAGGGTAAAACCCACTGGATTAATCAAGATATTGATTGATTGCACGTATTTGTTTTTTTGCGATGACAGTTGGTTATAGATCCACAGTCAAGGAACACTGGCTCGAAATTTAAAATGAGCGGAAGTGGCATTTTTCCGAAGGATGAAAATATAAACATTATATATATATATATATATATATAATATATATATATATATGGGAGAATATGTGCTTAATTGAAGTCATACCTAATGTGAAAATTACTTAGTTGATAATTAATGAATTAGGCGAATATATCTGTTTAAATGTGAAGCGTAAACAAATCGAGAAAAAGTCATTCTCTGACATGTACATTCAGAGAATGACTTTTTCTCGATTTGTTTACGCTTCATATTTAAACAGATATATTCGCCTAATTCGTTAATTATCAACTAAGTAATTTTCAAATTAGGTATGACTTCAATTAAGCCCATATTCTCCCAAAAATTGTCGGCATAACCATATCAAACAAATTGTTTGCGTACGATCATCTATATATATATATATATATATATATATATATATATATAGAGAGAGAGAGAGAGAGAGAGAGATAGAAAGATAGATAGATAGATAGAAAACTCTGAGCAGATTGAGATAGATAGACAGATATGAAGGAAAGTACGTTGAAAAATCAAGGAAGAAGAATATGTTGAATGATAAATATTTTCTATCTAAATATTCCTCGACACTCAATGTGTCCATTGAAATCCTGGATAATTTTCTCATTCCATGGATAAAACATAGAATAGAAAATTTCTTTGGCAACATGGCGTCATTTTAGAGGGAACCAATGCGTCTTGTCATGAGGCGAAAAATGAATTAAGTCTTTTCCTCAGGAAAGGCATATTAAATCCCAATCACAAAACCAGAGAACATTCCGGGTCACTGGTTGTCATAGATTCAGTATACACGAAGCAGAACCCTAAAGAAAGGGTTCTCGACCAGGGGGCTGTACCCCCTGGGGGTTCGAGCATCATTCCAAGAGGTGCGAAAAGCGTCTGTTTGGCACTCATTTGTCAATTAAAATGAAATCTCGAAACCGCTTGAATACACAGGCAAACATGCATGTTGCTATCAGCAACATAATTCCAGGTTTTCAAGAACTCATCAACGAGAAACAGCACCAAAAGATTCATTGAATTAAAATACATTAATAAAGTTTTTGAATTCAGCCTTCTTTTTTATTATTTTGTACATATTTCAAGCAAGTAACTATTTTTTGTAAAATTTATTCAAATATTAATTTTGTCTGGAATTTGAGTTCCGTATTACCGCCCTGTCGGCTGGGGCGTTAGAATGCACCGACTGCACCTCTGCAGAGGGGTAAGACTCCCCCAATGGGGCCACCTGTTGGCCGTGGGTGGTGACCCGTGATGCTTAAGGATAGAGCCCAGGTGGATGAGCAGTTCATGACATGCAATACTCCACTTTGGCCCCATCTTGGGCTAGACGGGCGGTCGGAGAGGCCCCCTCCGATCAATCGGCTGGTCACGTCAAGCCCTAGCACCTATATGATTGCCCCAACCCTATTGCCTTTATGTCAAGCCCCAACCCCTTTTTATCATATAGGTACTAGAAGGTGGTAACTGAGGGTCTACATGTCCTGGGAATGACGTTAAACTCTATCTGATGGTGAGGTTCCAGTTTTGGAGGTTTGGGGAATGTGGAGCACCCCTTCATCACCATTGCTCCCTGGTCCACTCTGACCCACCGTGGTAGTACCTGTTAGGGTCCCATCTATGGGTTAAATAAAAAAATGTATTTATAAAAAAATTGTATTATCTATTAAGAATTGATTTATTTCAAAACTTTAACGGCATTAAATGACCCACTGAGGTTGATATGCCGTAAAACAAAACAAACCAAATTTATCGTAACAAGACAAAGTTATACAATACAACACAATTACAATGTAAGTTGGTACAAATGTTGTGTAAGTTTACAATGTGTAATGTTTGTAAATGTTCAAATATATAATTGTTTGCGATTTGATACTTATCGCGAACTTATATTAAATCCAGGTAGAATGTCGTTAGTTGCTTTTTAAAGTTCGTGAACGCCTGGAGTAAATTACGTCCTTCCGAGAGAGTTTCCAACTATCAAAATTGGCGGTCCAAACTGAGCCTTGTAACGTGTGCTCTGATTGGTCGCCAACAAAGGCCCTTAGCCAATTGCATGAGTTTTCTCATCAGCTTATGGCTAAGACATTAGGGCTCTGTTGCTATAGACAAAGGGAGATAATTAGAATTGTTTTTGGCTTATGTTTATTATTTGCATAAGGTGGAAAATAGATAAAATTATTTTCCACAATATTAATTTTGTCCGGAATTTGAGTTCCGTATTATATTCGAGTAAGGATTTAGCAAGTAATTCAAATATTAAAGTCTGATTTTTGTTTACATATTATATTAGATTTAGAGAGTGAAATATATATGATCTTTTGATAAAACTGTAATATGGATTCACATTCTATATTTGTGATCAAAAGTATAAATTGTAAGAGTGCCAGGTCAGATCAAATCTCTTTTAAGATTATCAATTAGTATTTAATTTATAGTCAAAATTTATGGTTGGTATGGAGGTGCGTGGTCTAATGGTTAGAATCATAGGAAATGGACTCGTCGGCCTGAACCCAATTCCTGAACGAAGCTGTTTGCATTTCACATGGCACAAAAACCCTTGGGAAAGATATGAATCTAAATCTTTATACACGTTATTGCATATTAAACTATTTTGCAATAGCTCTTAAGTAAATATATACCAAACATTGTAATAATTAAATCATCATATGTTTTATATCCATATGATTTTGCTGCTATTTTTGATATATAAAACGTTAACAAAAACGGATAGAATATTTTATTCATGTTTGGACTCCATTGTTTCGAAGTGGAAATTGGAGTGTATTAGTGAGATATCAGGGCATACAAGGAAGAGTGACAAAAATAATAAGTTTTTATGGAGAAAGAAAGGGAAGAAAAATAACATGCTACACAGGAAAATATACTAAGAAAGAAAGAAAGAAAGAGAGTAGGATAAAGACAGCGAAAGAGAGAGTGAGCGCACAAACCTGTTTCAATTAAACATAATGAATATATGAAAAGAAGGAAAGAAAGAAAAAAATAATGAGTGAGAATTAAAACAAGATTAGTATTATACATGTTATTACATATTGAACTAATAGCAATAGCTCTGAAGTAAACATATCAAACATTGTAATAACTGAATTATCATACTATCATACTATGGTATATACACAGGTGCCGCTAGTATCTTCCTATTCTATTGACGTCATCTGTAAATTCTATCATGACTTTCTTCGTGTTAATTGTTGCGCAACAGCCCGACATTATAATAATGCATTGCTCGGTTAAAACATGGATATTTTTTGTCTTAACGTGTATAAAGCAATGAAAAAAAGCCCAGTCTGCCTTGCATATGACCGCCGAAACCTGTTGAAGAATAATTAAAGTTCCAATTACCGTCGAACTGGGAAGACAAGGCAACAAACGGTTGTAACTGAAATACAAACCCGAATGCTGCAAAGTCCTCTGCAAAACCCGTGGAATATGATTTTTAGGAATCACCATACATCTTTTTTTAACCCAGGACTTGATTTGCACACTTCATATCATTTATTGTGGGTGACCAATTAGGTGACCGGTCCTACTACTAGACGACTTGAGCCTTTTAGGGCGCTGTGACCATGTTAAAATTTCTATGCCCGGATAAACAGGAACACCGGAGGAAGACCGGAGCATATCACGACCGAAACGTTGTGTTTTTACATACCACAATAGAGTTGAGGACAACAGTCCGAAAAATCAAAATTATACCAAAGTACATTCTTCCCTAAAATTAGCATAATTTCACTCCACGAATTTCAGACAATTAATTAGAGAAACTATTTCCTAACACCTACCAATGCGTCGTGTCCGATTTCCTTATACAATGCACCGGTCATAAAATCTGACAAGTTGGATCGAAGCCAAAGGCCTCACCGGCGAACTGCATCTTTCAGAAAAAGACAGACGGGCATGTGAACAATGTCAAATGAATGAGTATTTAAAAAAATAAAGGGAAAAGTGTTTGCCTACGTCTCTTTTCCGACACGGTTTTGAGTCTGGTGTTGACTGGCTGCTAGAAAGGTACTATACTCAAATATTATATAGTACCTTTCTAGCAGCAAGTCGGAACTAGACTCAAAGAGCTTAATAGTACCTTTCTAGCAGCGTGTTGGCACCAGACTCAAATACATATATCGTAACTTTCTAGCAGCAAATCGGTGCCGAAACGATGCTAAAATGGTACTATTAAACTCTTTGAGTCTAGTGCCGAATCGCTGTAAGAAATGTACTATAAAAGTCATTGAATCCGGTACCGACTCGCTGCTATAAAGGTACTATAC
>CM042171.1:2799246-2804246 GCA_023376005.1 Doryteuthis pealeii | reverse complement strand
AAGAGTTTGCAGTAAAAGTGTATATAAATATAAAAAATGTCCAGGAAAATGTTCCGGCTACAAAAGAAAGTTTAAAATATATAATAGGTCCAACAGTACAATAGATGAAAATGGAAACTTTCAGGAATCTGTAATGATTACAAATTCGTAGTGTCGGGATCCTTATTATATTCGAAATTTGAGCCTCCGGTGATATAATTTAAATAATTCCAATTTTGTTTTTTCTGTAGAAAGGTAAAATGGATATGAATCCGACTATATGTGTAGAAAGTTTTTTAGAAAAAACAAGATGTTAATAGTTTTGCTGACAGAAATCTGTTTCGTCCATATGAAGAGGTCTTTATCAAAGCAACATTGTAAACGGAAAGACGAAATAAATATATCATTAATCACGACGCATAATTTTTTGAAAATTCCGGTACTGATCGAGAGCGTTCTGTATGTGTACGTCAAAGTTGAAAATATAAACACACATTGCATTAAAAAAATCAAACCAGACCAAGAAAGAAAGATAACCGTGTTTAAATAACAATAATAATGATAATTATAGTCACAAGTTGATATTTTCCGAAGAGTCCCCTCATCAAAATTCACATGGATCACCAATCGGATGTATTTAAAATAAATTATATATTTAATATTATTTGCTTTTTTATACTGATGTTATGTTACTAATTTTTATAATGTTTATGTTACTAATTTTTATATTGATATTATGTTACTAATTTTTATTTGATTTATTTTTACTAATTTTTATACTGATGTCATGTTACTAATTTTTATATGATATTATGTTACTAATTTTTATACTGATTGTCATGTTACTAATTTTTATACTGATGTTATGTTACTAATTTTTATACTGTTGTTATGTTACTAATTTTTATACTGATGTGTTCTATTTATATTTTTATCTGATATTATGTTACTAATTTTTATACTGATGTTATGTTACTATTTTATTTACTAATTTTATACTGATGTTATGTTACTAATTTTATACTGATGTTATGTTACTAATTTTTTATACTGATATTATGTTACTTGATATTATGTTACTAATTTTTATACTGTTGTTATGTTACTAATTTTTATACTGATATTATGTACTACTAATTTTTATACTGATGTTATGTTACTAATTTTTATACTGATGTTATGTTACTAATTTTTATACTGATTGTTATGTTACTAATTTTATACTGATTTATGTTATACTGATTATTGTTATTTTTTATACTGATATTATATTACTAATTTTTATACTGATTTTATGTTACTAATTTTTATACTGATATTATGTTACACATTTTTATACTGATATTATATTACTAATTTTATACTGATGTTTATGTTACTAATTTTTATACTGATATTATGTTACTCATTTTATACTGATATTATGATATCATGTTACTAATTTTATACTGATGTTATGTTACTAATTTTTATACTGATATTATGTTACTATTTTTATACTGTTTATGTTACTAATTTTATACTGATTTTATGTTACTTTTTATACTTATTATGTTAATATGATTATGTTTACTAATTTTATACTGATATCATGTTACTAATTTTTATACTGATGTTATTTACTAATTTTTATACTGTTGTTATGTTACTAATTTTTATACTGATGTTATGTTACTAATTTTTATACTGATTTTATGTTACTAATTTTTATACTGAAGTTATGTTACTAATTTTTATACTGATGATATGTTACTTTTTATAGTGATATTATGTTACTAATTTTATACTGATGTTATGTTACTCATTTTTATAGTGATATTATGTTACTAATTTTATACTGATGTTATGTTACTCATTTTTATACTGATTTATGTTACTCATTTTTATACTGATATCATGTTACTAATTTTTATACTGATGTTATGTTACTAATTTTTTATTAATTTTTATACTGTTATTATGTTATACTGAATATTATGTTACAAATTTTATACTGACTAATTTTTATACTGATGTTATATTTACTAATTTTTTATACTGATATTATGTTACTCATTTTTATACTGATATCATGTTACTAATTTTTATACTGATGTTATGTTACTAATTTTATACTGTTGTTATGTACTAATTTTTATACTGAAGTTATGTTACTAATTGTCGACTAAAAACAAAAATTTGATCTTAAATAATCGATTTAATTAAATTTTCGCGCACATTTTGGTGATACCTAAGTTACTAAAGACCCATTTCCTTTTACTCTTTTTATTTATTTATTTATATAATGAAGGCATGTTTAATTTTACCTTCTTCTTTTCTACGATTTGAAAGCGAGGAATTAGAATAACGTATGACTGGATTATTTGTGGTGTTCCTTATTCGATAAGCAAGCTGCAACAAATATGTGCAGGTCTGGGTTATAGTGGGTGAGAAACAAGTCCGACGCCAAGCTTCTTTTATTTTGATGAATGCTTTCTGGCATTCAGGTGTCCACTCCCGGTCCCTGTCCTTTTTTAGAAGTTCGTTTAACGGAGCACGTGCGTCGTGCATATTAGGCATAAATGTTGCATAGCGCCTTCTTCACTGGCACTAAATAATTATAATGTTGCATACCTCTTTCTTACTTCTTACTTCTGGTCGTATTTTCATCTGGCCGGCTTTGCTATTCTGATCATCTTTGGTATTTCTATCATCTTGACTTGGTCTGGCATCTTCTAAGATCTTGCGTCTGGTATTGACTTGGGGACCTCGGTCTGGTTTTCTGTTACTATGTTCTTGCTGGCTGGTCGTCATTTCTTAGTCTTGTTACCAAGACATTCATTAACCACAAGAACATATTAATTATCCAAACTTTTATTTCCTTAACTATACATAATCCCCTAACTAACATAGCGCGCGTGAGTTCCAGTTTAAGGCAGGACCTAAAATGGCCGACTGTTCTGCCTGACGTCTAACTGCAAACTGGCGACCGAACAGGTCCCACGTGACTTCACGTATTTTGGCGGGCTTCTGTAATTTTCCATGGAAGGACCCGGCCATGATATGAAAAGGGCCATCCCCTCAGAATTACAGGGGATTGACAATAATCTTATGCAACTGCATAGATTATGTAACATAAACACCTGGTAGTAATTTGCCAATCCTAAGAAACTTTGTAATGAAGAAAGGTTTCGGGATTGCCATAGCCCGTTAAGGTTCTGGCAATCTGCCATCTTTGTCTCTAAGTAAGTAAACTAAAGCAGTCGGGGCGGCCTAATGTCGTTATCAGCCAATCAGCGAGGGAGTCTATCCCTTTTATGTAGCGCTAGACTAAGCAGATTATTTTAGCGCCTACCATCAGCTACCCACTTTACCGTACAGATCTCTGTGCTACTCATACGCTGAGTTGATGAGGGCCAGTATCGAACACAACACCTTGTGGTTCCTAGCCGAAATGTGCCCTAAATATTTAATCTTCAAAAAGAAGTCGCATTTGGATTCTTTCCATTTGAAACCGTACTCCTGAATCATACGCGGATATCAGGTGAGACTGTTGGTCAAAACTTAGGATAGTATTGTTAGCTAGTGTATAAAGTTACTAATAATTCATGCTAATATGGGAACCTATGCTAAGAGCTTAAGATAAGTATATGGGGTACTAGTAAACCTATACTGGGATCATAGGTGGGTATATGTTGACGGTAGTGGCTGGTGTGTTGGTATTAAGCTATGCGTATCCACAATCTTAATCATTTCTTGTCAGACTAGTATGTACCTGTGGATAATTCATAATTATTCTAGTTTATATTCAATATTGTGACTGCACTTAAAAATCAATTCATTTCGTGTATTTAACAGTTGCTTTTGGTCTCTTTCTCTCTCTCTCTCTCTCCCTCTCTTTCATAAATACACACACACTCTGTCTGTCTGTCTCTCTCTCACACACCCTCTGTCTGTCTGTCTCTGTCATTCTCTGTTTTCTCTCACCGTCTGTCTGTCTCTGTCTGTCTCTGTCTCTGTCTGTCTGTCTCTGTGTCTGTCTCCTCTCTCTCTCTCTCTCATAAATACACACACACCCTCTGTCTGTCTCTGTCATTCTCTGTCTCTCTCACCATCTGTCTGTCTCTGTCTCTGTCTGTCTGTCTCTCATAAATACACACACACCTCTGTCTGTCTGTCTGTCTCTGTCATTCTCTGTCTGTCTCTGTCTGTCTCCCCCCTCTGTCTCTCTGTCTCTGTCTGTCTGTCTGTCTCTCTCTATACATACATATATATATATATATATATATATATATATATATATATATATATATATGTGTGTGTGTGTGTGTGTGTGTATGTGTGTATATAACTGAACAACGTGTAAACATATTCAATACGAGTCCATATAAATGCCACAATTTGGGAAAGAGTAATCTGTTTTGAATTTCATAGTTTTCTCCGTAACTATCGAAGATTTTTTTTTAGATTTAAACCAGACATTAATATTGAACTAAGGGTCGCCACAATCCTTACTCATCCGAAAAATGAACAAGAAATTCTTTCATTCTCCGAGTTAAATTTCTTTAAAGAGAATTGCTCTAATAGCATTGCCCAATAAAATGTGGCTTTTACGATTACATAAATACATTCAGTCATAATGAGCGTTTTTATATAGAAAAAAATGTCGATCAATTTATAGCTATCAAGATGGCTGCCTACATCTGGCGCGGGCGTTCATAGATACACAAACACACATACACACAGACACACAGACAGACACACATACACGGATAGACACACAACACAGACACGCACACACACACACACACATATATAAATATAAATGTATATATATATATATATATATATATATATTATTTATAAAGAATTAGATATACAGATATATATTTGCCTCTACGCTTAAAAGCATTTTATAACTTATTCATATATACAGCCACTTAAATATCAGCATAAATATGTCGCACGGTCCCCCTCTCTTTCTCTTTTTCTCTCTCTCTTTCTCTCTTTCTCTCTCTCTCTTTCTCTCTCTCTCTCTATAT
>CM042171.1:2794246-2796746 GCA_023376005.1 Doryteuthis pealeii | reverse complement strand
TATAAGTCTCGAAATAAAAATGATTCCCAAAGAACAGCGTGGGCCCACTGTCATCGGCTTGAAATAGACACAAAATATGGCGAAAAAGATTCCACGTTCTTCGAGAGAATCGAAAAGAAAGGAAAAAAAGGAATATTTCTGTCGGTGGTTGTTCAATAATCGAACGTCAGCAAACGCTCTCACATTTAAGCACAAACGCCGAAACGCACGCACGCACGCACCCATGTGTATACCAAGTCACAGAAGCTAATACACACACTGTGGTACCCGCTGTACCATTCTACAATATCGCTTATAAATTCGTACACCCTACGTTTCTACAGAATGTTTGGGACGCGCTGAAAGTGTGTTTTTTTTAATTCTCAAAGAGACGGTTCTTCCAGGCCGTTGTCATATCAGTACTGCTGTATGGCTGCACCACCTGGACCCTAACTAAGCGACTAGAGAATAAACTTGATGGGAGCTGCACAAGAATGCTGCGGGTGATCCTGAACAAGACATGGAAACAACACCCTACGAGAAAACAGCTGTACGGCCACCAGCCACATATCACCCAAACCATCCGAGTAAGACGGACAAGACACGCGGGACACTGCTGGAGAAGCAAGGACGAACTCATAAGCGACGTCCTCCTGTAGAAGCCAGCACATGGACAAGCCAGTGTGGGCCGACCAGCAAAAACGTACATTCATCAGCTCTGTGCGGATGCAGGATGCTGCATAGAGGACCTCCCGAGAATGATGAGTGATAGGGACGGATGGAGAGAGATTGTCATGGATATCCGCGCTGAAAGCGCGACATGATGATGATGATGATTTAATGGATTTATGAATTCCTTATTAGAATGCTCCACTCCTTCCTAAACAGTTACGATCAAGTCATGCTACAATTAATAGTTCCAGCTAGATAACTAGGGCCGACTTAGCTCAGTGGGTAGAGTGCCAGGCTGGGAAACTCGAGGTTCCTGGTTCGATTCCGGTGCTCGCTAACTCAGCGTATGAGTAGCGCATAATTCGTACATAATTCATAAGCAGCCTATGAATTATGTAACAAAGAGCCCGGTTAGCTCAGTCGGTAGAGCGTTCGGCTAGAGACCACAAGGTTCATTGTTTGATACCGGCCTTTGCTAACTCAGCGTATGAGTAACACAGGGATATGTGCGGTAAAGTGAGGAGCTGATGGTAGGAGTGGTGTTCCACCTCAAACGCGCAAACAATCTCCTTCGTTTAGCGCTAGTGAAAAGGGGATAGACTCCCTCGCTGTCTGACTGATACCGACTTTAGGCTACCATGATGACCTGACTGATTGTGACATGAGCAGTAATATTGTTTCGGTTACAGACGGAAAAACACACAATATCCATTATAAGAAGATTCGCAGCGGCTACCCTGTGTCGCCTGGGTAGAAGGGGATTTTTTAAGTTAGTCCCGCAGATCCATTATTACTGAATCGTCAGTTGAATCCTCGTGGGATGCCCCATTTAAATCCCTATGTAAAAAATAGACCTTGCATTGATCCAGCTACTCTGAAAAGAAATGTTAATGTCTACTATTTAAAATATTAAATGAAAAAAAAATCCATACTGTTATCATTTACATTTTATTTTTTAATTATCTTCACGAATATAAATCAAATCTCTATCATTTTTGTTCAAAAACCAAGCCCTGGTGATATTTAATGTGTATATATTTACTTTCTTAATTGTTAATTGTTTTATTTTCGTACTTAGCTCAGTTGGTAGAGCGTTCGGCTAGACACCCCAAGGTTTCTAGTTCGATACCGGTCCTCGCCAACTCAGCGCATGAGTAGCACAGGGATCTGTGCGGTAAAGTAAGGAGCGGACGGTAGGTGTGGCGCTCCACTTCAGATGCCAAAAAATCTCCTTGGTCTAGCGCTATTGAAAAGGGTATAGACTCCCTCGCTGACTGGCTGATACCGACTTAAGGCCACCTCGACGACTTTACTTTGACTTACATATACACACAACTGCCCTTTATATATATGTATAGATAGATTTGAAATACAAACAGCCTAGTTCACGATTTGAACTGTGGTAGCCGAGTCCACTTCCTACGGTAATTACCGTTACGCTACGAACTCCATCACATTTATCTAGTTTCAAGATTTGCAAATTATTTCTATTAAGAATAGTTCGTTGCTGGTATAATTGGATACAAGTGACCATTATCATTAGTTACTTAATAGCATACAATTGTTTGTAAATGAACCTATAAAACGCCGTAAATCCAACCAACAACCCATGACATACGTCTCGTTCAGACAGAGAACAACACCGACACCATCTATCTATCTATCTATCTATCTAATCTCTTTTTCTTTATATCGATAAATCTTTCTATCATCTATCTAATTCTTTTCATATCTATCAAACTATCTAATTCTTTTCATATCTATCAAACTATCTATCTAATTTGTTTCATATCTATCTATCTATCTATCTATCTATCTATCTATCTAATTTGTTTCATATCTATCTATC
>CM042171.1:2786746-2791746 GCA_023376005.1 Doryteuthis pealeii | reverse complement strand
AGATGAAAATCTTTTTAGTTATGTAACTGTATTTGATCAGCATTTTATTTTTGAAAGGCAAGTCGCGATCTACTCACGCGAAGGTGTCATAACGCGTGACGCAACTTGAAGAAATGCAAAAGACGAGAAAAAGTATTAATGGACTGATTATTTTTAAGAGAATATATTTATATATATATATATATATATATATATATATATATATATATATTGTGTGTGTGTGTGTGTGTGTGTGTGTGTGTGTAAAATGAAGCTGGAAGTAAATCCGACGGTATGTTGAAAAAATGAACAAAGGAAAGAAAGTATAGAATGGATATTATAGGATATTTTAATCAATATTACTTACACGTGTTTCGGTCAGAAATTTATCCATGTGTACATTATTCAAACTATCCTTATTTTTAAATAATCAAATGAAATAAAATAATAATAATAGAATAAATGTAGAAGTGTTCCGCACACAAAGAAAATTCGATCTTCATCAGAGTAAATTCATTTCAAATAAAGGTTTTCTCTGATGAAGGTCGAAATTTTATGATACAAACTCTCTGATATTAAATTTTCAACTCCCATCTCCTCAGGCAATATTTATTTTACGTCGCCCGGAGGGTTTTTTTATTTTGCTAGTATATATAATGCAAAAGACAGGGTAGAGATGATGAGGAGGATTCCTTACTTGTTAACACGGTCGTTTCTACTGCTGCTAATTCGTCCGCCATATTCTTCAGTTGAGCTATATTCTCGGGTTGATCCTTGTTACATAATCTATGCGGTTGCATAAGATTATTGTCAATCCCATGTAATTCTGAGGGGATGACCCCTTTCATACCATGGCCGGGTCCTTCTATGGAAAATTAGAGAAGCCCGCCAAATATGTGAAGTCACGTGGGACCTTTTTCAGAGTCCCCAGTTTGCAGTTAGACGTCAGGCAGAGCAGTCGGCCATGATGCTCTGTCTAAAACTATAACTCTGCATACGCGCGCTATGTTATGTCTGGGTTGGGGATTTACCGAATATAAAACATTAAAAGAAAATCGAAGTCTTGTGTTTACTAAAAACTAACAATGACACAGGGCTTCTGATAAGGAGAAATCCCTAACAGAAACCAGACCCGAAGTCTCCAAGAAAGTCAACCCCAGACGCAAGATGTTAGAAGATAGAACCAAAGCCGGTCAGAAGAGAAGACGACTAGAAGTAGTAAGAAAAGGGTATACAACATATATGCTGATTTGGTACTGTGAAAACGTCAGTACGTAACATCCTGTGGGTTGCTTCTACTTCTTTCTGTTTATTTCTACGGGCTGGCCATTTCTTGTTTAAATGAATCAACAAGACTTTGTCGTTTTTCTTATGTTTTTTTTAACCAAAAAACAGCCCATATTCGACCGTCTGGTGAGTGCGAATTTAATAGACCTCCTTTAAATAATATATATATATATGTGTGTATATATATATATATATATATATATATATATATATATATATATATACAAATTAACTTTCATTTTTTCTGTGTTGGTTTATTTGTATTTCTTTTAATTCTTTTTTAATTTCATATATATATATATATATATATATATATATATATATGATGTGCGTGTGTAACCAGGTTATCTACAAATGAAGTTTTACTTTCATTTTCCTCTTCTGTGTTAGCTTATTTGTATCCCTTTCATTTTTAAATGTTAGCATCATCTGTTTAATGATGCATTCCATTTGTATTTTTAATCATCATTTTAAAAACATTTTTTTATTTTCTCAGTAGAAAATAAAATAAATTGATATCCATGATTTGATTATTCTATCGACGTGTGTATAAACACACGCCATGTTACTATTTTCAATCCTTTCTGGGGTGAATATTTTTTCTAAATTTTACTTTTTTTAACTTAATTTAAATTTGAAACCAATTTATATACAGAGTATTATGCTTATTTGGTATTTTTTGATTTGGTTGTAAACCAATGTAACTATTTGACCGACCACATCTGATTGGCCCACCTGGAAAGGGTTAAAGTTTTTAATGTTTGAAAAAAAAAAAAACTTTTTTATAACAGGTGAAATTAAATTTTCACCACTTCATATTATTTTTAAATAATTTAATAGACCTGCTCTTGTGGAATATCTAGTCGCATATAACTAAAACTTAAACTAATCTCGCGCGCCTCCAATGGCTCGTCTTTCAAGGGGTCAAGTAAAAAGGTCATTACCCGTTAATAACCGTCGAGGTATTTTTCCACTAGACTTCCGTTATTCTGAATCTAACGAACCTTGATTCAAAATATCTAACTACTGTACGTACATAATTCATAAGCAGCCTATGAATTATATAACATTGGACCGGGTTAGCTCAGTCGGTAGTTCATAGTTCAATACCGGCCCTTGCGTATGAGTAGCACAGCGTATGAGTAGCACAGGGATCTGTGCGGTAAAGTAAGGAGCTGATGGTAGGTGTGGCGTTCCACCCCAGACGCAAAAACAATCTTCTTGGTCATGGCTAGGGAAAAGGGGATAGACTCCCTCGCTGATTGGCTGATACCGACTTTAGGCCACCCGGATTACTTATACACACACACACACACACACACACACACATATATATATATATATATATTTGTGAGTACTGCATTGAATATTTTTTTTCTTTGTGCAGAATATGCGTATTTTCTGTTACGATATTTCGTTAATTAGAGTGGGGGTATGCATGTAATTTTAGATGTTGTGAAATGGAGATATTATCTGTCATATGAAGAGTTAGACGGCGTAACAAAGTTGTTGAGGTAAAATCGATGTAGGTATTTTCATTTTTTGGGAGACAACAATTTCCTAAGGGACATTTAAATTTGTATACTACAAAGAAAAGAATGAACAAAAACTCCAAATACTAGACGCTTTATACATCAAACAATACAAACCATCCTTAAATAAAAGTAATTTTCAATGCAGTACTCACATCTTAAAATCCCTATAACATTTTTCCTATATATATATATATATATATATATATATATATATATAAGAAATAAAACAAAAAAAAAGAAAAAGAGGGAGAAAGGAAAAAGAAAAGAAAAGAAAAAGCGAAACAAAAGCTAAGTATATAATTTTTTCTATTGACGGTTTTTATTTATTTATCTTTTTTGAATTTTGACATGCCAGCACACTTGGAACATTTGACCGGATGACAAGACGATATTAGGAACATTTGTTCTCCGCAAACTTTAAAAAAGAAAAAAGAGAAATAAGAAATTACAGTTATTCGCCCATTTCATTCATAAACGAGGAGAAGAAGAAAGAGAAAAAAAGGAGAGGAAAAGAAAATAAGAAGAAAAATTATAACCACACAATAAAAACATAAGTACGTCCATTTCTGAAAATAAACTCTGATGATGAAGCTCATGCTTCGAAATCGATACGACAAAAATAACATCTTTTTGTTTTTATTTTTCATACGCATTGTATTGGCCTTCAAAATATTAATATATATAATATATATATATATATATATATATCCAAGCATTTGACTCAGCGATCGCTGAGCACCTTTCTATAAATGCTTGTTTGTCCGATTACACAGATGAGTGCTTCTCTATTCTGCACAGAGCTAGGTCTAAGCAACATCTAGCATTCCTTGAGGCTGTTAGTATTTCTTTTCTTAGACCTACTCTGTGCAGACAAACACCGAGACACTCCATTTATCTGTTGGGAGGCATAACATAACCCTGGTTTAACCTAGGGCACACACACATACCCCTCTTTCCCCATTTTTTGTCCCCCACTCTCTGGTTTACCCCATTTGTTCTTAACAAATTCTTTACATTTCTGACTTTTAATTGTCAACCGGTGTAAATACTTGAAAAAGTACCGGTCGAAAAGGCCCTTCGTATCCCCTTTTATTTTATTATTTTAATTCATAATAAATATTACCTCCCCATTTTACATATGATTCCTCTACTTTAGTAGTTTACAAATTTGCATGTACCAACACACACACACACACACACACACATATATATATATATATATATATATATATATATATATATATAATATATAATTGAAAATAAACAATAAACGTTTCTGTGATACCTGAATATTTTGAAAATTACCTTTGTAGTTTTCGTGGAAAAGGGCGTTTGCTTTCATTCTGAACCTTATAAATACAGTAGCACGTGGCAGAACGCCCTGCGGTAACAAATTTCAAGTCTCAAGATTCAAAAAGAAAATCTTCCTGTCTAATGACGATCAGATCTGACTACACAGTTTCTGCGATGCTGGCTGGAAGCCTTTTGACATTCGAGGGATCGCAAGGGTCACGGAGGTCATTAGTTCCAGTTAGCGGCCGAAAGCACTGTTTGCAATTACTGGCCGCACTGAATTGGCTATTTAGAAATAATTGCGAACGGTTAGTGAGATCGAACAGGTTGGCGTAAATACGGCAAGTCATTAGAAATATGGAAGAGGAAAAGGACAAAGTTTCAAAATAGCCCGAGAGTCTGGCAGAAATTTGCGTCACATTGCGAGTCTTGTAAATTGCCGAAAATGGTTTTCCATTCCATTCGAAAAAGAGTTGAAGACAATCTCTTGAAAAGAAGTTCCATTTTGAATTCAATGTATTTTTATTATTTTTTTTATTTTTTGAATAGCTGAAAACTTGCTCTAGACAAGTGTTTGAAATACTACGTGGTGACCACGTGGTGTCTCTTTTGTGCATCCTGTATCTAGTTTACTTTTTGAGGAAATAAGGAGGAGACATTATTCCGCAGCATATATTTTAGGTACGTATTATACAGTCCCCTTTTCATCCTGTTACAGATGCATAGCCAATGATTGTCACATTATTATCCATCACAGTCTATTCCTATCTATCAATCTATCTAATTTTGTTTCTATCAATCTAGATCTGATCATATATATATCTATACATCCTTTTATACACATATCTATCTATATATCTATCTATCTCTATCTAAACTATCTATATATAAAAGAATTTGAAGGAA
>CM042171.1:2759246-2774246 GCA_023376005.1 Doryteuthis pealeii | reverse complement strand
TCAATTTATGTCTGTTTCTAAAAGAGTGTTAAAAATAATCAAACTTCTTGTCTTTTCTCTTCAGAAATTTAATAAGAAAAGATTGTAACCCCCCCAAAAAAAAAAAAAAACAAAAAAAAAAAAAAAAAAAAAAAAAACAAAAACAACCAGCAAACAAAAAACAACAACAAATAGTTAAAAAAATGATGCAGTTATAGAAAACAAACACACCAACAATTTATCTATGATTTCAGGTTATATCAGAAAAAATTATACCTTTTCAATGTGAAATGTATTCTCTGGTCATGATAGGCAATGATAGTAATAATACTACAGAGAAACAGTATTTCTCGAAGATGAAATATCTCAAAATGGTTTGCAAAAGAAAAAATAGACGAGAAGGTTTGGATTAATTTCGTTCATTTAAAATAAACAAAAGCTGGAATTGTTGAGATGATAATTCCTTTTCGCTGCTTGGTGAAATGAGGGCAGGTGTGGGGTTGAAAGTCAGTTCTGGCTCTGCATGACACGAGGTGTGGTGTGGGTATAGTATGGCGTGACACGGGATGTGGTGTGGATATAGTATGGCGGTTCCTTTATCTCGGCCTGGTGTGTTTTGGCTCTGGCGGTATGCCGTTAACTGATCTTTTGAATTTAAGTCGTCTTGTATATATAGCAAGTGATAGTATTCCCTGGTTATGATAGGCAATGATAGTGATGATACTACAGAGAAACAGTATTTCTCGAGGAGAACTTACGGACCATCTAGCCAAATATTTTGTGCTTTAAGATTTTTCGAAACAGACATAAATTGACTATAAAATAATCGGCCTGTTATAATTCTGCTGCTTATGTGACATGTGAGGCTGTATATATTAGTAGGCCGTGGTCATGAAATAGTGTGTGCGCAGCCTTCCAGTAAACATAAGTAAGTAGTAGTTGGCGGAGTAGGCTATTGTCGGTATCAGCCGGACAGCGAGAGAATCTACCCCCTTTCCGCTCAGTGAGATTGTTGTTGCTGAGGTGGAGTGCCACACCTACCGCCAGCTCCTTACTTTACCGCACAGATCAGATTGCCCAATCTGTGCTACTCATGTACTGTACGGTATTGAACCCGGAACCTCGCGATTCCGAAGCCGGTGCTCTAATGACTGAGCTAAACCGGCCCTTTACATGAAGTAAAATAAATAGCCACAAAAACAGAATCTTTTAAAACTAGTCAAAACGTGGTCGCGTCAAAATCAGTTTGCTGATCAATTATTATCCATCGGTTACCTATAAAAAGAGATACGTCCTCTTTTTTTTTTGGGGGGGGTTGTTACCCATTTGGAGTGGATTTTGTAAGCTGTACTTTTTGGAAAGTGTTGTAGAGTAGCTAACACCCCTTCCGCACTCTACCAGATGGACTGACTCATAGCCATAAAATAGCCTACGATTAAAGTGGATTAACGAGCTCAATGATATTCAGACTGACTTTGCTGCGTTGACTATACCGAACTTATCCTCCTCTATTTAGTGTAATTTTTGTCTTTTTAATTGTTTGTACTTATTTGTTCTGTGTTTGTATGTATCCGTTTAGCATCAGATGCTAGTGCTTAATAAATGTATTAAGCACACCATTCTTCTGTGTATTTTTCACCCCTGGTGATATAACAGAAATATAGTCCGATCAATCGGCTGGTCAAGCCCTAGAACCTATATGATTTCCCAACCCTATTGCCCTTATGGCAACCCCCAACACCTTTCATCATATGGGTGTTAGAAGGTGGTGACTGAGGGTCTACATGTCCTGGCAATGACGTTAAACTCTATCTGATGGTGAAGTTCCAGTTTTGGAGGTTTGGGGAATGTGGAGCACCCCTTCATCCCCATTGCTCCCTGGTCCACTCTGACCCGCAGTGGTAGTACCTGTTAGGGTCCCATCTATAGGTTAAATAGAAAAACATGAGTTGATAAAGAAATTGTATTATCTATTAAGAATTGATTTATTTCAAAACTTTATCGGTTGATATGCCGTAAAACCAAACCAAACCAAGAAAGATAATCCCACCAACGTTGCTATCTTTCCAAAGAGCAGTTCTGAAATAAATGTCGAACCCAGAATTCGGCTAGAGAACAAACCGTGATGCTTGTGAAACTACTAATCTCGAACCCAGAATTCGGCTAGAGAACAAACCGTGATGCTTGTGAAACTACTAATCTCGAACCCAGAATTCGGCTAGAGAACAAACCGTGATGCTTGTGAAACTACTAATCTCGAACCCAGAATTCGGCTAGAGAACAAACCGTGATGCTTGTGAAACTACTAATCTCGAACCCAGAATTCGGCTAGAGAACAAACCGTGATGCTTGTGAAACTACTAATCTCGAACCCAGAATTCGGCTAGAGAACAAACCGTGATGCTTGTGAAACTACTAATCTCGAACCCAGAATTCGGCTAGAGAACAAACCGTGATGCTTGTGAAACTACTAATCTCGAACCCAGAATTCGGCTAGAGAACAAACCGTGATGCTTGTGAAACTATAATCGAACCCAGAATTCGGCTAGAGAAAAACCGTGATGCTTGTGAAACTACTAATCTCGAACCCAGAATTCGGCTAGAGAACAAACCGTGATGCTTGTGAAACTACTAATCTCGAACCCAGAATTCGCTAGAGAACAAACCGTGATGCTTGTGAACTACTAATCTCGAACCCAGAATTCGGCTAGAGAACAAACCGTGATGCTTGTGAAACTACTAATCAAAATCGTGATAAAACAAATTTACTTTCTATCACACTCAAACGAAAAATACATCCGTCTCTTTCATTAAGTATATTACCTATTATTTGCCAACGGTGTAAAAGCATGTATCTAAAACCACTAATTAAAACCGTGAGTAAACACATTTACTTTCTCTTTTAGGTGTAAAAAACATTTGTCACCTCCGTACATTTCATTTCTTACATATTTGCCTACGGCTAGAGGTGTAAAAACACATAGCTGAATCGACTAATTAAAACTGTGAGTAAACATATTTACTTCCTGTCTCTCATCGACGAAAAATATATTTAAATATTATTACCTCATTATTTGTTCGACACACGTTAGTTTAAGAGCGTATAGGTGAATAATTGCCTTGGGCTAGAAAGATGGACAAACATCTCTGAGAAACCGTTTTCCCCGTTATATTGAGTCGGCGAAAAATAAACTAAGCACTGGTTATGGGCCCGGAGGGGGTTATTTGTATTAGATAGGAATACTTTATTACATAAGCAAAAAAGAACTGTTAACGTATACAAATATGAATATATATTTACCAACCCTTCCGCACGAGCAGGATATGACACAAGGGCAATTTCTTAAGCGGAGTTCTAAGGGTTTGAATTTAGAGTTTTCCTTCTCCTAGACCGGATGCCTAACCAAGATTAAAGAGCTCAGTCTGCCCTGTTATTTATCATAGCTGGAGGGAGAGTAGAATTCATACCTTTCCCAAGGGTATTAGCGCTAAGTGAAATGCAATTACCACATCCAGGAATTGAACTCGGGGCGACGAGTCCATTACCCATGACTTTAACCATTACACCACGTGATTCCATATACAAATGTGAATATGAATGCTATTCGTTAATCTTTACTCATAAAATAACCCTTGACGTATTTAGCTCGTCAAGCCCTAGCACTTATATAGTTGTCCCAACCGTATTGGACTTATGGCAAATCTCCAACCATTTTTTCATATATGTGCAAGAAGGTAGTTCATGTGGCTTTAGTATCTGTGTCCCTCAACTTCATCTAGTGGTGAGGTTCAATCCTGAACCGTTCTGTCGCTGGGGCGTTAGAATGCACCGACTGCACTCTGCAAGAGGGGTAGACTCCCCAATGAGGGCTCCTGTTGGCCTTGGGTGGCGACCCGTGATGCTTAAGGATAGAACCCAGGTGAATGAGCAGTTCATGATTTGCAATACTCCACTTTGGCCCTATCTTGGGCTAGACGGGCGGTCGGAGAGGCCCCCTCCGATCAATCGGCTGGTCACGTCAAGCCCCTAGCACTATATGATTGCCCCAATCCTATTGCCCTTATGGCAAGCCCCAACCCTTTTTATCATATGGGTGGTAGAAGGCGTGTCTGAGGGTCTACATGTCCTGGTGACGTTAAACTCTATCTGATGGTGAGGTTCCAGTTTAGGTTTGGGGAATGTGGAGCATCCCTTCATCACCATTGCTCCCTGGTCCACTCTGATCCGGAGTGTAGTACCTGCTAGGGTCCCATCTATGGGTTAAATAGAAAAACATGAGTTGATAAACAAAATTGTATTATGCATTAAGAATGAATTTATTTCCCAACTTTGTCGGCATTAAATGACCCACCGAGGTTGATATGCCATAAAACAAAAGAAACCAAACCAAACCAATCCTGAAGCTTTTGGGAATGTTCCATTATTCCCAAATCTATTCTGACCTGTTGGAATTCTTATAAGCCTTTGTTATTAATCTAAAGTCTCTCGTATGCAGTATTTCTCTTCAGTATCAATTCACAGTAGATCCATAGTTTGCCCTGATAATGACAATTAAACAGACGTTAACATTCAAGACGCAACTAATAGAATTAAATTCAGACGTAAAGTATGAATAAAGAAATATCTAGCTAAGCACGCATTTAACAGACCTTGAAACAAAACAAAAAAAGTTTTACATTTTTATTGTCTTCTATTTATTTATTTATCTATTTAATTTAAGTTTCTGTAATTTTATATATATTTTGAAATATCAGGACTTGTTTTTTTTTTCTTTTAAAATTACAAAACGATAACAGAATACGTATTTATAATACATTTAAATTATTTAACGGTGTTACTAAGCTTAATAAGATAAGCGTGTATCTATTTATCTTGATATTTATCTTACTTTTATTCACTCATTAATCTTTTATATTCATTGTTTATATTACAAATTTATAAAGGATTTATAAAATCTTTTTTTCGAAGTTGCGTAAATATGTAATTTATATATTTATATATATATATATATATATATATATATATATATATATATATATATATGTGTGTGTGTGTGTGGTGTGTGTGTGTGTGTGTGTGAAAATGGAAAGGAATTGAATCCGACAATATGAGGAAAAATGAGTAAAGAAATAAATGTAGATGGATAAAAATGAATTTAATCGATATCACATTAATCGATATCACTTACACATGTGTTTTGGTCAGTTTATGTGTGTGAAAAGATTCGACCTTCATCAGAGTGAACATTTATTTTGAACGAAATATTTTCACACACATAAACTGACCGAAACACATGTGTAAGTGATATCGATTAATGTGATATCGATTAAATTCATTTTATCCATCTACATTTATTTTCTTTACTCATTTTTCCTCATATATATATATATATATATATATGATATCGTTCTAGTTTTATTTAATACACAAAACGTCTGACTTCATTATACCTCAAATTAATTAGAGGGAGAATAGTTGGATTTATAGCTTTCCTATGATCTTAGCATTATATTAAATACAAACAACCATGTTCTGGATTTGAGTAAGCGGAGTCCATTCTTATTTTAGGATGTCTCCGGTGAACCACCGGTTACGGCAGGTGTGAATAGTCCGATAATAAAAAAAATACTTGGACCTTGCCAGAGAACTGAGAAAACTGTGGAACTTGAAGGTAAAGGTCGTGCCAATTGTATTTGGCTCCCTTGGATCGGTCCCTAAATGTCTGGCAAAGTATTTGGGTGAATTGGAAATCAGAGGTTGAATCGAGTTAAGATCGGCTAGAATACCCAGCAAAGACATGTAGATCTGAGGAGACCTGCTGTCACTCAGCCTCCGGTGAACCACCGGATTCGGCAGATGTGAAAATTTCGATAATAATAATAATAATAATAATATTATAATAATATTAATAATAATAATAATGATGATAATAATAATAATAATAATAAGACAGAGAAGCAGGGGCAAGAATAGATGGACCAATGACTATCTATCTATAGCTAGGATGGAAGAAGAAGAAGAAGAAGAAGAAGAAGAAAGAAGAAGAAGAAGAAGAAGAAGAAGAAAGCAGTTCTTACATGTTGTAGTTCGAATTAATTTAAAACAGAACTTTAATATTTGTGTTCGTTCTGATCAACTGCTTAAAATACGGAAGACCATTTATATACACTGGCCACAATAAAGTATATAGGGTAAGAAATATTTCTAAATACAAAAAAATCATATTTATCAAGTCTATATCTGATAATCATATATATATATATAAATATATATATATATATATATATATATATATGTGTGTGTGTGTGTGTGTGTGTGTTGTGTGTGTGTGTGTTCGGTCGCAAAACCGAAATGTTTTTATAGACAACCTGCAAAACAAGCAAATAAAAATGGCCCCCAGGTTGAGTGAAAGGCAACTGTAAACGTATAACATTCAAAATATAGCACTTCTGTCCATCCATCACTATTAAAGACAACCATTAAGCGAAAAAAGACGACCGACACCGACGAATGAAGAGAGCTGTTTGAAAAACGGATAGTAATGACGACAAGCTCAAAAAAACAAAAAGAAAAAAAAAGTAAAAGAAAAAAGAAAGAAAAGAAAAAAGAAAGAAAGAAAGGTATTTGAGACCTCTAAAAGCATCGAATACATGAATTAATACGAAGATGAATCTTTGAGAGCATCCCCCTTCCCATCTCGCTCCCCTCGTCCGAGTCAGTTCCCAGGAAGTGTTGGACGTCGGCCTTGATGTTAATACCGTTACCGGGCCGTCTTCGATCGATGGCTATGATAGAGAAGGAAGAGAAGTGCTCATAGCCAGAGTTATGGAGACGTACCAATGGCGTACGTCCAGTAGTGAGGGCCCTTCGTGCTGATTCGTAGCACCGGGGAGGAAGCCTTTCGCTGTTCCTGGTAGTTTTATGGAAGATGTAAAATTGGGTTGTCTATCAATCAACTCAAATAGATTAAGAAATAATAAATAAAAAGCTCCTGGTTTTACTAGCAATGACTGCAGGCTTGGTTATTGGTTCAATCAATTGTTTGTACAACGGGACTGTTTTATGGATAGAAAGACAGCGAGTGAAAAAATTGGAAGAGACATATCATACCTTTGCCATTTTAGATACAATTTAAAAATGTATATATATATACAAACATTTTTTTATATTAGTGGAAAACAAAAAAAAAAGGCGGAGGTTGCTCGAGGAATAACATAAAATAAAGATCGTAAATTAAATAAAAATATTATTAAAAAAAAGCATCCCGTTATTCTCTCGTGAAGAACCCACATGTTTGGTTTTAAGCATAAAGAGCCCAGGCTTTTTCTTATCGTAAACCCAAGGTCGTAGATAGAGTAAATAAATTGATTCATACGGGCTTCGTGGTTACGTCGAAGTGTGTATTTGATAGTATTCCTTCAAGACCGGGTATAATTTAACCTTATCTCATACTGGAGATTGTGAGTTTGTCTGTCTTTTACCGAAACTATATCACTATTCAAGTCACAATTCTCTTAGTTATTTACGTCGCATTCTCAATTCATTTTATTTTTTATTTAAACCTCAATTATTAATAAAATTATTTCTCTGAATGTTTGAGATGAGGCTTGAAGATTAGTATTATCTGCGTTATTCGGACTATTGTCCCCATCTTCATTGTTACTTGTACAACGTTTCGGCCGTTACTTCTTTTCGAGAAGGTTCCCGAGTCAGAGAAGTTCCCGAGTCGAGAAGGTTCCCGAGTCCGACAAGAAATACCTGAAGAAGGCCGGAGGGCATATTGGCCGAAACGTTGTACAAGTAACAATGAAGATGGGACAATAGTCCGAATAACGCAGATAATATTAATAAAATTGTTTTACATTATTAATAGTTAGTCATATTTAATTCCTCATAGTATGCATTGTATTCATAGATACAACAAAATAGTGGTTTACAGTGCTAATGGGAAAGCTAATTTGCATATTGATATTAAGAATTTGATTGTAATAAATATGCGATTAGTATTATTGATTTCTAATTGTTTGGTTGCATGTTCATGAATATAAGCAAAAATCTCGGGGATAAATCTTAAAAGAAATCCATTAACAAGAGGAAATAACTGTAATGTTATTCTTTACTTCCTATTTCAACTAAATAGTTAAATTAGGAAAAATTAGAAATGAAAGACGGGAGTAATGGAAGAGTAAGTTTGAATTGTTCTATTTTTCGATTATACCCCTCACCGTTTCATTTCTAATTTAACATAATATCTTCTTACATTCAAACTTAGATACTGGCACACGGAGGGTGCATATATTTGCTAGTTATTAATATCTTTTTAGTTTTTCACATCAGCATTAGCTGATAGTATTTCACTGGGGTCTAAATGACAAAAAGTCTCCTCAGGTCTCCAGGACTCTTCTGAGTATTCTGGCAGATGCCAGCAGTGCAGTGTTGTGGATGGTCTCAATTCTTTCTCTGATTTCCAGATTGTCCAGTTTTTTCCATGCTTTTTGAGACCGTTCCAAGAGCACCAACTACAATTGGTATCACTTTGACTTTCATATTCCATAGCGTTTTCAGTTCTTTGGCAAGGTCCAGGTATTTGTCCATCTTTTCGTTTTCCTTCATCTTCACCCTATGATTTGCTGGAACTGCAAAATCCACCAGTTGACAAGTTCTTTCTTTTTTTTAAATCAATACTAGATCTGGTCTTCTTGCTGGGATAAGGCGATCCATTTTTATTATTATTATTATTATTATTATTATTATTTTTGAGTTTTCACATCAGTGTTAGCTGATGGTTTTTTACTGGAGTCTGAGTGACAGCAAATCTCCTCAGGTCTCCAAGGACTCTTCTGAGTATTCTGGCAGATTGCAGCAGTGCAGTGTTATTATTATTATTATTATTATTATTATTATTATTATTATTTTATTCCATGAAAGTTTTGCACACCAGTGTTAGCTGATGGTATATCACGGGAGGTTGAGTGACAGCATATCTCCTCAGGTCTCTTCCTTTGATTTCCAATTCATCCAGACTCTTTTCTAACCCCTTAGTAACCGTTCTAAGTGAACCAGTTACAATTTGTACGGCGTTTACCTTCATGTTTCACATTTCTTTTCAGTTCTCTGGTAAGGTCCAAGTATTTGTTTATCTTTTTGTTTTCTTTCATTTTAACTGTGATCCGCCGGGACAGCAAAGTCCCCGAGATGACAAGTTCTTTATTTTCTTGTTAATGAACATTAAATTATCCATTTTAGCGTTATTAAGATTTGTTCTCGTGTCATTGTTTTGTGCTGCCAATTATAAGAGAATTAGTTTCTCTTTTGAGGTTTCCTTTTCTTAGCCCTGTCCGGGTCTTATCGTGTACAATATCTTGAAGTATCCATACAGTTGTTTTCTTCCTATTTCTATTGTTTGTTTATTTCTATTATTTGTTAGATTTTGGTTTAGCTCAGTCGGTAGAGCATCTGACGGTAGAATACCGGTCCTCGCCAACTCAGCAACTTACCACGGCTTGGATCTGCGCAGTTCGTTGTTTGGGTTTTACGGCATGTCAACCCTTGTTGGGTCAGTTTATACCAAAGATGTTTTTCTTTATTCACTCTTGGTACTTACTCAATTTGTTTCAAACACGTTTTTCTATAAAACCCAGAGATAGGACCATAACAGGTCAGGGTGGACCTGGGAGTAATGATGATGAAGGGTGCTCCACATAACCAGACCTACAGAATTGGAACCTCACTATCAGAGAGTTTAATGTCATACCAATGCCATGAAGACCCTCAGGCTACGCCTTCTAACACATATATGATAAAAAGATTTGGGGCTTGCCGTAAAGACGATTGGGACAAGCATATAGGTGCTAGGGCTTGACGTGACCAGACGATTGATCGGAGGGGGCCTCTCCGAGCGCGTGTTTAGCCTAAGTAAGGGTCAAAGTGGAATGTTGCATGTCATGGACTGCTCATCCACCAGGATCCCATCCTTACGGATCACAGGTGACTACTCACGTCCAACAGGTGGTCCCATTACGGGGATCTTACCTCTCTACAGAGGTGTGATGTAATGGTTAGAGTCGTAGGAAATGGACTCGTCGAGCTGAGTTCAAATCCTGGACGAGCTATAGTTCACATAGCGCTAATACCCATGGGAAAGGTATGAATCCAACTACTCTCCCCCCAACTATGGGTAAATAGTAGGGATAACTGGGCTCTTTAACATTAGTTAGGCAATCAGTCTAGGAGAAGGAAAACTCTGAATTCAAACCTGTTAAACTTCGCATGGGGTGGTCACTATTAGAATAGGCTCAGTCCTAATTAGTGATCTATTTCACTAATTTTTTAACTAATTAATTTTTAATAACTATAGAAGGGAAGTCGGCGTATTCTATAGCCCCAGTCGACAGGGCGGACTAACTGCGCGGTTAGGTGGGGAGTTGGTGATAGGTGTAGCGGAACGAGGACGACGAGGTACGACTGACCTAAAAGAAAATGGTGTCGAGAGAGACGACAGCCGAGAGAGAAGGAGAAGAGCGTAGAGAGGGGAGAAAAGGGCACTGAAAGGAATACGAGGGGACGGAGGAGTTTTCTAGATTCTCTCTCTGACTTCATCGCTTTAAATTACTAATTTCTCAGCGTTTTCATTTAAATTTTAATGAGAGAGAGAGAGAGAGAGAGAATGAGAGAGAGAGAGAGAGAGAGAGAGAGAGTATTTGTTTAACGACATACCAACCCCTGGTGGGTTATTTAATGCCGACATTTAATTCAATTGTAAATACATGATTATAATAGAAAAAAGAGGGGGGAGGGAGTGAGGGAGTGAGGAAGAAAGATGGGGTTTATTTGTTTAACGGCATATCACCCCTTAGGGGTTATTTAAAGCGGACATTCAATTTATTTGTAAATGCTTGATTATAATAGAGAAAAAGGAGAGAGAGAGAGAGACAGACAGACAGACAGACATAGACAGAGACAGATACAGAGTGAGTGTAATAGACATACAGATACACAGAGAGAGAGAGAGAGAGAAGGAGAGAGAGAGTGAGGTCCTTTACTTACAGCGAGCAATGGTTCAAGGGAATAACTCTGATAAGCCACGAAGTTTGTAGTATTATTTTTCAATTTTCTTATCTTTCGGAGTAGGCATGGCAAAAATTCCACGATGTTTTTTTTTTACCCCCTCCACGTGAATTCAAACAAAACTATTAAAAAAAAATTTTTTTTCAAATAAATGAAACCTTTGTTTTTTGCTGTATTAGGAAGAGGAAGTATTTTTAAAGATCATTTGTAAAAATTATTTTTTTTACAGTTTTTTTAAATGAGAAATTTATAAATTTTAAATCTGTTACTGTTAAAATGGCACATTTTTTTTGCTTGGATTTTTTAAAAATATTTTTAAAGATGTGCTTCTTTTTTAAAGTGATTTATTTCATTGTTATAAATTTTAAAAGTACATAGAAAAATGTATTCTATAATTTTAGGCTCTTTTCATTAAACGGAAACAATAGAATAAGCGAACATTTACAATTGGGAATTCTTTATAAAAGTTCAAGAAGAGAGGGGGGAATTACTACCATTTACTAAAATTGGCCTTACCTACTTTGTAATGTAATGGTCTCAGATTATCAATAGAGAGTTGATCCTCACGGTGCCTCACACTGTATCTTTGCCAAACTAATAAACTAATCTCAATAATAATGAAAATACATTATTTTCATAATTGATACAATACAAAAATAGTTGTCATTTATTGAGCTTAACTTTGTTTGGCACAAGGCAAGAAATATGGAGACGCCCAGCTGAAATATAACTCACTTAATAATGTTTGCTAACCCTAGCTCACTAAACATTACCTCTAAGGTTGAGGGTACTTAGAAATAGTTACTATTATAAATATATATGAGTAAATGGAAGTTAATCCAACAGTATGAAATTTAGCAATTTTTAGAAAAAACAAATATGATAATAGGTTGCTGACAGATCTGTTTCCAACCTTTTTAATAGAAGCAGTCTTCAGCCAGAGCAAAATATTTTTTTCTGTCTTTCCGTTTAGTATTTTGTCTGATGAAGACCACTATTAAGAAGGTCGAAACAGATTCTGTCAGCAAACTATTAACATCATTTTGTTTTTTCTTAAAAATGTTAATGTCTATATATATATTTACCATGCCTTCCACACTAGCAGGAAGCGACAGAAAGGTCAAGTTATTAAGCGGGTTTAATTAGGTTTGAATTCAGAGTTTCTTTCTTCCTAGACTAGGTTACCTTAAGGCCAGATTAAAGAGCCAGTCTGCCCTATTATTTAACCCATCAACTGGAGGGAGAGTAGTTGAATGCATATCTTTTCCCAACCAGATTAACACTATTGTGAAATGCCTCATTCAGGATTGAACTTGGTCAATGGTCCATTTCCTACAATAACCATTTGCACAAACGCCTTCAAGAAAATACTTGAATTTGCTTATATAAATGGAGGATGTTTTTTATGATCATTTTTTTTTTTAATAATCTCTCATAAAAGACATTTAGGTAAGGTACAAATACAAATTCTACAGGATCCTTGAATATAAAAGATGTTTGTTTTGTTTTATAGCTAATCAACCTCTGTGGCGTCTATTGGTGGGGAGTAAGAATTGTTTGATATATTCATTGTAAGGTCACCAGTTGAAGTTAACTCATGAATATTATCAAAACATGAAGACACGATTAATAACATTGCGAAATAGCGTAGCACCAAGCAATAAAGAACAGAACTCAATTTAAAACAACAAACCAAATGATTGAGAAAGGTTTACAAAAAGGTAATGTATAGAATACCGGCAAGGTTCTTTCATCAGTCTTCTGTACAAAATGTAATTTTATTTTTTTGTAAAGTTCTTTATAAACTGTAAGAAAAATATGTTATAAGTTTTGGAAGTGAGAAAGAAAGAGTAAGAATCAAAGTCAATAACAGTCAGTCGCAAGTTAAATTGCTGATCTTGGTAAATGGATGATTAGAGGGAGAGAATAGAAAGAGAGATCATGTCGTACCTTCTTGATAAATGAATGTGATTTTTATCTTATGTTAGAGTGACGTGGATTTGGTTAGATGGATAATTTCTTTCTGGTTGGATTGAAAAGGTGTTAATCTTATACTCCTAGAGGTAAAGCTCCAAAAGGGGTGGATTTGAAGATTTCCCTTTAGGCTGCGAACGTCTTGATTGGTTGAAAATGTACAAAAATTTTTATTCAAGTTTTTCTTTTTTTTACGTAGGTGTGCGCAATCCCCTGTTGCAAACTATTATTTTTGTCAACTTACTTTTGTTCGTCGTAGTAGAGCTTCCGGTTCACTACAGGTCATTTAGATGGCAACAAAGTTTTGAAATAGATTCATTCTTGATGGGTTAGTCAATTTTTTTAATTCACTAAGAATTATTAAAAGATAAATTAGATTCCTTTTTCTTTTAAATCTTTATTTTTATGAGGAAGGCCAGGCTCAGCTTCAGTTGGTAGCAGCATTCGCGCTAGAAACCGCAAGGTTCCTAGTTCGATTACTACCCTCGCCAACTCAGCGTATGAGTAGACACGAGGGATCTGTGTGCTCCATCTCAACGCAAAAATGATCTCCTTGGTCTGGAGCATAGTGAAAAAATGATAGACTCCCTCATTGATTTTGGCTGAGTACCAGCTTTATGGCCACGCCGGACGACTTTACATACTTAATTATTGCTTCTGTTAAGTCCATAAACCATATCTATGATGCAAAAACAAACAAAAAATGTTTAAATCAATAAATTTTCTTAATGTAATAAATAATTAGCAAAAAACGTCCCAGCAGTGTAAACTTCAATTTTTGAAAGATATTACTAGGTGGTGGAAATTCAATTCAGAGGTTTGTTCTAAGTAAGTTAAAATCATCAGAATTTTATTAAGGAGTAAAAAATAAAAATAAAAACTATTTGAAATGGAAACTTAGTTCCCAGACCTCCTCAAATAAATGCCTGCATGCTCTATCGATTATTAATTAAATTAATTATTTTGAATATTTATACATCAATTTTACACAAAATCGTAGTATTATTTACTTTGAAAACTTATTTTGTTACCAAAAAAAAGTGGGCAGAGTAAAAAAATAACAGCTTTTATTTATTCTTAGTAATATGATTGTCTTTATTCTATTATGATGATTTTCAAGCAAATCTGACATTAAGAAACAGTGAACATAGTTTCGGTTAACAGACAAATAAGAGACAAATTCCATATTAATAGATTTAAAACACTTATTACTTAGAAAAAAAAACATGTGAATTTTTTTTACAGTGAGAATATCAACTTCATACAATAGTATAAAAAAATAATTATTAAATCTATTTTTTATTAATGTAGTTTTCCCTTTATAATTAAAAAAACAATTTTTTATAATCCATTCAAGGATAATAAATATTATTTAATATTTAACCTGACATACTATCTGAAGTTATTTAACAGAATTGTTTAGAAGCAAAAAATAAATTATCAAAAGAAGCTGTGACATTATTCATTCAATCTATTAGTTTTTTCAATTTAATCTTGACTCCCGTGTTCAACATAAGAACAGGCTCTTCAGATAATCATTTTTTCCACTTGTAAGAAAATTAAAATGTCATGCATTAATACTTATAAAGTCACCAATTATTTAACCAATTCAAATTACTCATACTGAGTTGCAATATCAATATCTAAAAAGCCAATGTAGGTTCATAATGATGCCACGCTCCACATACATTATGCCACTCTCCACTTCCACATACATATGCACACCACATACATACATGCATATTACTACGTGTAAACTGTTCATGTTTCCTGACACTACATTATTCGTGTACTTGACATGAGACTTTGATGATTATGTGCACGCTGGCACTGTACACAATAAATTTCATTATTATTTAATCAGTTAGAATAATCTCAAACAGTCATGTATCCATAGATGAGGACACTAACATATTATTACTATCAGTCCAGGTTACAGTGACTTGGAGTAATATCAACAAAAGGCGCGTTATTTCACA
>CM042171.1:2728834-2759146 GCA_023376005.1 Doryteuthis pealeii | reverse complement strand
GATCACTTAAGATGAAAGAAAAAAGAGAAAGGAAGGGGAAAGAAGCGGTATTCAATAGTTCTAGCGAGGTTACCCTAACCATAGCTAGGTTAGTAGAGATTGTATGTAATGTATATTTCTATGAAGTTGACTGTGGCATGGGACTGGAGCTAGTGAAAGAGGAAGATGTGGAATCCGAGAGAATCAAAGACAGAGAAGCTCTCAGAAAATAGGATTCTTAACTAACTAACTTTATCCACTAGAAACAGAGATAGCACGATATTTGGATACAGATTCCAGTGTGAATTTTAGGAACCTAAGTGTCTCGTTTTGGTAGAATATCTACCTATCATTTATGATGATTTAAATATAATATATATACACACATATATAATATTTATATATGATATGGGTGTGGTTGTGTGTGTGGTGTGTGGGGAGGTGTGTGGGTGTGGTGGTGTGAATAATAAGAGGAAAAATAAAGTGAGTCTGAGAAGAAGGGCAAGTAAATGACTAACGTGAGTAGGAGGAAAAGGAAGAAGTGTTAAGTGGAGGAACGCGGAAACACAATTTATAAGTAAGAATACTATGTGTTGTGCGAGGGAGCATATGGTCTAGGGAATTGCAGTGGAGTTGATTTAAAGTGTAAAGTGATTGTGAAGGGAAAATATAGATTAATGTGATTTGGTTAGGGAAATGGATAAGTGGTTAGTTGGTGAAAAATGTAAAGGGAGTGGAGTGGAAAGTAAGGTGGAGAGGTAGGGAAATGGGAAATTATGGAGAGAAAGAGGTTAAGTGGTTAACAAATGGGTAGTGAGTGGAGGATATAAAGATATATTGGGTCAGTTACGTGTTTTTTTATCACTGGAAAAATATTTTTGGAATGATGTTGGCGAGTGGCAAATACCGAATGTTCAGGCATTTGTCTCACCCAAACTAATCGGAATTCCCGAGTTACTTTTGGGAGAGGAAAGAGTGAAACAGTCTTTCAGAGTTAGAAAGTTGAACTATCAGATCCAAAGGATGGGTACGGAGAGTCTTTTAAAATGTAAGATGTTGTTCAGTTGTGTTCTCTCAATCTTGTTCCCCAAACGGACATAGTTGATTCTATGAGGTAAGTTATCAGAATTAACTAGGAAGTGGAAACGAACTTTCTCAGAAAATATAATATCAATATATAGGGGTGAAATGATCGCCGACCGAGGCAACGATTGAGGGCTCATTAAGACGGTAGCTTATGCTCTCGGAGATGGAGCAACCTCAGTGTCTCGCCTGGCGGTTTTAGCGATGACATTTTACACCATAGCCACAATATATTAAGCTACTCGGGGGTGAAAGTACTGCATTGAAAAAAATTGAGATATACAAAGCACGTGACTTACCTCTTTCAGTTATTCACAATGGCTCTATGTGACATGGGTATAGTAATTTATAGAAATGATAGCTCACAGGCCAAGATACACACACCTCACAACACACCCACACACACGAGCACGGCGGACACACAGACTATAGTTAAGTAGTAGCTCTATTATCAACCAATATAGACTATACTACTAGTATGATTATAACCTATATCAAATCTATATGCAGGCCAAGACAACAGGTGGATAGCACAAACCTCCGAGGCAGGATAATTGCGAACACTCGTTTCTTCAATTTCTTAAGCGGAGTCTCATAAGGGTTTGTTAAATATTTCGTGAGTTTTCCCGCTCGCTCCCGCCCTGCTCTTACTCTCCTACTCGCTCGGCAATACCTTGGTTACCCCTTACGCTCATGTGTTTCACAACGACGGCCCAGGCTGCCCTGCCTTACTCTACCACCCGACTTTTAAGAAAAGTGGACATGGACGTGGTGTGTTCGGAGCGAATTCTCTGGATTGTACCTTCCCCGCGTGGCATACGTGTAATTGTAAGTCCATGTGAACTGCAAACAGACTTCCGATCCTAGATAATTGAAATCTCTGTTCGACGAATCATTTTCACCTATTGTATCATGTGTTCTTTATAATCCCCAAGTCAAAACGTTGGGGAAACAGACACACATCTTACATTTGCTCCTACCATTGCTTATTTCTAACTAAACTTTCATTCTTTTCCTCTCCCTACCCACATCCTTGACAGCTGACATTTTGCTGACTCATTTCAAAAATATTTCCACTGTAAACTTACACGTAACTGCCCCTTTCTTTTTCCTCCACTCACCTTCCATTTGCTCCACTACCTTCCTTTCTCTCCACTCAATTTCCTTTCCTCCTCTCACCTTACTTTTCCCTCCCTCACCTTTCTTTTTCCACCACTTACCTTCCTTTCCCTCAATTCACTTTCTTTTTCCCTTCACTCACTTCCTTTCCTCCACTCACATTCCTTTTCCTCCACTCACTTTCCTTTTTTTCCTCCACTCACTTTCCTTTTTCCTCCACTCACTTTCCTTTTTCCTCCACTCACTTTCCTTTTCCCCCACTCAAACTCTTTTTCTTCCATTCACCTTCCTCTTTCCTCCACTCACTTTTCTGTCTCTCTACTCACTCTCTTTGCTTTTCCTCTCCGCCCTTTCCTTTTACCTCCACTCACTTTCCTTTTCATCCACTCACTTTGCTTTTCCTCATCTTTATTATTATTTGTACAACGTTTCGGTCGATATGCCCTCCGGCCTTTTTCAGGTATTTCTTTTCGGACTCGGGAACCTTCTTTTCGGACTCGGTAACTTTCGGGAACGTTCTTGTCGTAATCGGGAGCCATCACGGAACTTCGAACATAACCCTTTATTCAGTCCTCGGGGTTATCCTGTTCTCATTCCGCTAACCATAGCTGGGGTAGGAGTGTTGTTAATATTTTTCTATGTTTCTGCCTCTACTTAGGATTGAACCTGGAATCCTTTCCCTCCACTCAATTTCCTTTCCCTCCTCTCACCTTCCTTTTCCCTCCACTCACTTTCTTTTCCTCCCTCACTTTCCTTTTTCCTCACTCACTTTCTTTTCCCACTCAAACTCTTTTTTCCTCCATTCACCTTCCTTCTCCTTCCCACTCACTTTCTGGTCTCTCCACTCACTCTCTTTGCTTTTCCTCCGCGCCTTTCCTTTTTCCTCCACTCACCTCATTTTACCTCCACTCACTTTCCTTTTCATCCACTCACTTTGCTTTTCCTCCACTCACATTCCTTTTTCCTCCACTCACCTTCCTTTCCTCTACTCACTTCCTTCTCCACTCACCTTTAATTTTCCTCCACTCGCCTTTTCCTTTTCCTCCACTCACCTATTCCTCCACTCGCCTTTCCTTTTCCTCCACTAACATCTTTTTTCTCCACTCACTTTCCTTTTCCTCCACTCACCTTTTCTTTTCCTCCACTTTTCCCTTTCTTTTTCCACCCCCAGATCTTTCCTCTCCGGTTTTTCTCGTTAACTGAAGGTCTTGTTGTATAACCCCGATCAAACATCAAAAATCGGGTATATATTCGAGAGTGTTCATAGAGTTCTCAGATAAGAAAGCGCGCGCGCGCGAGAGAGAGAGAGAGAGAGAGAGAGAGAGAGAGATTAGAGACGTACTTCAGTGCTGATATTAGTGATCTTCATTTCCCTGGTTATGTGTTGATTCTTCTAACTGATTCTTCTTCTAAGTGCTTCTTTTTCCTGGTCTGATTTTGTTCATTGTAATTAAAACAACTAACAAGACTTATGTTAGCTTGATCAAGCTTTTTATTTTATCTAGCCCATATCACCACGCAGGAGCGATGACCCCAGCATGAGAGACAAACGCGTCTTCTGTGCTCCAAAGTCAGGTCGGATCTAATCTCTAAACTAAATCACGTGTTTCTCCAAGCGCGTGAGATTCGCGCCTCTGGGGGGGTCAACGGTTATTAACAGTCAGTGTAAATTTCCACTGACTCCCCTGATTCAAAGTTTACGGCTCAAATTTAATTCTACTCACAGGTACTGCTTACAATTTATGACTACTCATAATTTTGTAACAGTCTATCTCTCAAAAAACAGACCAAAGGTGCTAATGACTTGACGTCAGCAGTAGACAGTTCCACTAACAAATTGACTTGTTCAAGCGTAAACCGGAATTACTTACCCATCCAGCGGACGATATACGCGGGAAGGTAAATGGAAAAAATGCAACAGGAACTCCGATCCTTCTACTCGCGTTCTTATATGTCGGAGAAAGACACTTTTACAAACTGGATGTTTCTGGTCGAATGAGTCGAGTCCAGACTGTAAATATTGCCTACGTCAGCACACAGGAAACGATTTCACCTGTTTGTGTTGCCGTTGGCCAATGTATCAAGTAAAAGGTAAAAATGGCTGACCACGAATGAAGAGAAAAAGAAGAATCAGGGGAAGAGGAAGAAGATCTTCATTGTATATGATGGAAATGAAATCCAAAGATGGTCAAGGAGTCAGGAAAGTAAAAATGGCTAACCACGAAAGAAGAGAAGAAAAAGAATGAGGACCAGGAGAAATGAAGAATCTGTGAAAGAATACGAAGAAGTCGAATGAGTGAACATATATATATATATTTATATATATATATATATATATATATATATATATAAAGATAAATCTAATGAGTCAGACGAACCTACTATTAGTTTCGCTTAATGCTCTTCAGGGCTAAGAGTCAGATCTTAGCCCTGAAGAGCATTAAGCGAAACTAATAGTAGGTTCGTCTGACTCATTAGATTTATCTTTATTATTTGCTCTACTTAGGTATTGAGCACTTTTTACTTATTAGCTATTCTCCTAGCGGTTATATGAATTATTATTAATAATATATCTTATATACATATATATATACATATAAATTGTTTTTTCTTTTGGCCAAATACTGTACCAATAGATTATTTTGTTGGTACGACTATCTTGGTCTTTTCTTTTTTTCAAAAAAAATTTTTTCTCCCGGTTGATGTTTGGTAGTTATTTTTACAATCAAACTATTTGCTGGGTTTTTTTCTCACCGCAAGGATTTACCAACACGCTTGGATATAATATATATATATATATATATAATATATATATGTCGTCCTGCTATATGGTTTGCACCACCTGGACCCTAACAAAGCGTCTTGAGAATAAGCTAGATGGGAGCTGCACAAGAATGCTGCGTGCAGTCTTGAATAAGTCATGGAAACAGCACCCCACAAGGAAACAGCTGTACGGTCACCTGTCCCCCCACCATCTCATAAACTATCCGAGTGAGACGGACACGACACACAGGACACTGCTGGAGAAGCAAGGATGAACTCATAAGCGACGTTCTCCTGTGGAAGCCAACACATGGGACATGCAAGTGTGGGGCGCCCAGCAAGGACCTACATTGACCAGTTATGTGAGGATGCTGGTTGCTCCACAGAGGAGCTCCCAGGTGTTAATGGAATGATAGGGAAGGTTGGCGAAAGATTGTCATGGATACCCTTGCTGCATGCGCGACATTGATTGATGATGATGATATAATAATATATATTCTTTATATTATATTTATAATTATAATGGAGATTGTGGGTTTGTCTGTCTGTAACCGAAACTACACAAGTCACAATTCCCTTGTTATTTACACACCTTCTCCATGATTTTATTTTTTATTAAACCTCAATTATTAGTAAAATTGTTTTACATCATTAAGACTGTTAACAATATCCACATTCTAATAGCATGCAATTATATTTATATATTCAAACGAAATAGCGGTTTACAGTGTGAATGGGAAGGCTAATTTGCATATTGATCTTAAAAAATTTGTTTTAATGAATATATGCTTAGTATTATTGATTTCTAATGTTTGGTTTTATCTTAATAAATATGAGCAAAAATCTCTGGGATAAATCTTAACAGAAAATCTATTAACATAAAGAAATAACTGTAAATTTTATTCTTTTCTTCCTATTTAACTAAATAGATAAATTAGGAAAATTTACCACTGAAAGACGGGAGTAAGGAAAATGGTGGAACAGTTAGTTTCAAAGTTGTTTCTATTTTCCGATTATACCCCCTCTGTTCCAAATATTATCTGAATTCTTATTCAGTTTAATTAGCCTTTCTTCAACATGATATTTTATTATATTAAAACTTAAATACTTGCACCCGGAGGGTGAATATATTTGCTAGTATATATAAAGATATGTGGTTCAAAGTTAACTGACTTTGAAAAAAATATAAAAGTTTTCGTTAATTCCCTGATTTTTTATGTCTTTTTGTTTTTTTTTTTTTTTTTTTTTTTTTTCGGTGGGGTGACTTCGATGGTGAAATTTAGGTCCGTTAAGTTCGATGTACCTAAAAGATCATACGAAACCAACTCAGTGGTACTATTACGTTCACTTCGGGGACACTATACATTAGAATGGAATGGACCCCCTCAACCCCCAGCTATGTTTTAAAACGTACACCATCTGTTCCTCTACAAGGAGGGCTTTGGCATTAGATAAGAATAAGAATAGAATAGAATAAGAATAAGAAATTTATTAATCAATAGTAGTACAAATTATTTTAAAAATATATAAGTAAAAGAAAAACTTTATTGGTTTAAACTACTATTTGAAGGGAGGCCATGCCTAATAGCGTGAAGCTAATCCCATGGACATGACCACCCTTGGACGCTCACAGGAAACAATATATGAAACACACAACGTAAACTAACATATATATTCATGAGACAAATTAGCCGTGTGAGAAATCTAAATGCAAATCTGTTTATAAGAGGCAATAAAATGATTTTCAAAAGTGTTTTAAGGACAAAATAATTTACTGAAACAAGCTTCATCTTTTCTTTATCAAAAAATAACGACTGAACAGTATTCCAAGAATTAATTGCATTAAAACGAATCGAATTATGCCCAAAACTAACAGTGTTGATGATAGGGAAATTAAACAAACCAGAATAGCGTGCAAGGGCTGGTTTCGCTCAGTCGGTAGAGTGTCCGACTAGGAACAACAAGGTTTCTGGTTCCATACCGACCCTCGCCAACTCAGCATATGAGTAGCTCGGGGATCTATTCGGTAAAGTAAGGAGCTGATGGTACGTATAACGCTCCAACTCAGACGCAAACATTTCGGTGTAGCGATAGTGAAAAGAAGATAGACTCCCTCGGTGTCTGGCTGATACCTATTTTAGCCCACCCAGACCACTTTACTTTTTTGCGTATAAAAAGTATTGCATTTTCATCACTGTTGACGGAAATACCCAAAACATTTGAAACGCTAGGATTGGGGTTAGGATTAGTGTTCGGGTTGGTGTCTGTGTTAAGCTATTTCGGGAGTTTCCGTAATCTAATGATATTTATACGTAAAATAATTTCTAATGATATTATCTCTTGCGTGCTATCTGCATTTGTACCGGAAATTCTGCGGCGCCCCTCCTATTATTATTGCACTTCTGGTATTAGAAAGTTCATTTGCTTTCGTATTTGAAATAAAGATCCTCCAGTTTTCTTTTCCTTTTTCCTTTTCATTTGTGAATATTGAGGAAGGAGTTGTGGGAGAAGGAAAAAAACAGATGTTTGGCGGCAAAGTTCCTGCGATGGAATCAAGCGGTTTCTAATCTTGTTCGAATGTCGACTCTTTCTTTAAATAGAGTCGGGATTGGTGAATAATATATGCAAATTAGAGCTAGATACTCCGTTTCAAATAAATGAACTAAGTTAATTAGCCTTCTGAGAAGCTCAAAGGCACCTACAATTGAATTGGAATAACAAAACACACACACACACACACACAAAAAGAAACAAAAAATTAAAAAAAAGAACAAGGAAACAAAATCGAAAACATTAATCCAGAATTGTCTTTAACTTCTAATCTATTAATAATGGAGATTCGGTCTCTAGTTTTCTGTAACCGAAACTACGTCACTGATTACGTCATAATGTAGCTTGGTCACGTGCTATAAAAGGCTCAAGGTATCTAGAAACCGGAGGATTAGAGAAAATATTTAAATATTTTTTAAAATGTAGAATAATAATAAAAATATGTAAATATGTAAAATAATCATAACTTTTAAAAACATAATCCATTAGCGGACCTTCTTTTTTTATAGATATATATATTATATATACATATATATAATATATATATATATATATTAAATATTATACTATATATATATATATATTATATATATATATTATATATGAGGAAAAAATGAGTAAAGAAAAGAATGTGATGGATAAAAATGAATTTTATCGATATTACTTTTAATCGATATCACTTACAACATGTGTTTTCGGTCTGTTTATCAAAATGTATACGGATCTACGTTATTATTTATTATTAAAATAACAGGAGTGAAAATGATGATGATAATTAATAATAGAAAAAATCAAAATGTCCGTACACAGATTTTTGTCGACCTTCATCAGCGTGTTTTTTTTTTTATTTTCTGAGTTGGAGACGAGAATAGAATTTCAAATAGTTCGAAAAAGAATTATTTTTTTAAATCGAATTAAAAGTAATATCGATAAATTCATTTTATCCATTTACATTTCTTTCTTTAACTCATTTTTTCCTCATATTGTCGGATTCATTTCCCATTCTCTCATATATATAATATATATATATATATTATATATATATATTATATATATATTATCCGTCCTCTGATGACGGATAAACATCTTGAAACCATTGGTAAGACGAACTTTGTACTGGTGACTTAAATAAATACATCTCTTATAGAAATAATTGAGCACTTTATAACATTTCTCCAAATATTAATAACAAAAATATATATATATATATATAATATATATATATATATATATATATTTGTATCTGTCTATATATCTATCTATCAGAATTGGCCCCTTAATATTTGTTAATTAGTCTCTCCTAATCTATCCACATACCTATTATAATGCTATCTATCTATATATTCACATTTTTTCCTTATTATATTTCTCTTATCTATATATACACGCACGCACGCGCGTATTATATCCATATATCTATTTATATATATATATATATATATATATATATATAATATATGTGTGTGTGTGTGTGTGTGTGTGTGTGTGTGTGTGTGTGTGAGGATGGAAGTGAAATCCGACGATATGTAGTATATTAGAAAATTGAAAAACACAGGTTTAAATAGTTGAGTGATAAGTTTATTGGCCGACGCTGCAGTGTTTCGATCTATTAATTAGATCATCTTCGGGCAGTTGTTGATATATGGAAGGTGATAAAAAAATTTTATCACAGAATAACGAGAAAAAAAGCAAGTGATAGTCCTTGTTTATCAGTCGTTCAAAATTTGAAATCTGAAGAAAAGACGCAGGGAAAAAGTGGACGGTTTGGAATATGACGTCAAATATTTCTTTTTTCGAAAAAAGGCTTGTGCATTTTTAGGTGTTTTGTGTGTATGGTTGCGTGTGTGTGTATAAATCTTTTGCGATAAACGACATCGAAACAAACCTCAAAGTTGTGTGTGTGTGTGTGTCTGGTGTGTGGTGTGCATGAATGTATGTTCATTAAGAAAAAATGTTGGTTTCACGTAAGTGGCGAGAAAATATTCTTTTAACTTTGAGCTGTGGTGCGTTTATTATGTAAGGGAGTAGGAAAAAAGATATCTACGCGTGTCAAATTAAAAAAAAAAATGTTAGTAAGTGATATATTAATAATTATATATAATATAATTATATATAATAATATAAAGTAATGATATATATATATATATTATATTATAATATATATATGATATATATATATATATATATATATATATATATTATATACGCGTGTCAAATTTTAAAAAGTTGTAAGGAATATATATGTATATATATATCCACTAAACTCGGAAATATACCTACAAAAGTACATGAAAGCAACCCTAACCTCTATGCATAAAATAAAACCCAGAATCAATCAAACAAACCTAAACATTGTGCACACGAAGCTTTCGTAATGGTTCCCATTTCAAGGACGAATACATTGGTTGATTTAAAAGGCATTTCAACCCGTGTTGGATGATTTTATGCCTAGAGCAGAGAATCGCATTTATTGAATGTTTAATATACATTCTGTGTTAGCAGAGTTTGTTTTTTCACACGGTCCTCTTCAAATACAAATGATTTTTAAATATATCTATTTGACTCCATGATGGGATTTCTGTTAGAGTCTGGTGAATAGTTGCAATGAAGGGGTACTCCCCACTTCACACAGCTGCAGAAAAGGAGCCTCACCACCAGATACAATTTAATGTAATACTCATTGCACCATATGTAGGTGGTCTTTCCTAATCGGATTTTAATCAATTTAAAATCCGCATCGAAACCACAGGGTTTCGGGTTCGATACCGTCTCTCACCAACTGTACATATAAATAGCACAACGTGGATTTGTGCGGAAAAGTGGGGAGCTGATGGTAGGTTCGACGCTCCTCAACTGTTACGGAGAATTATCTCCCTTAACGACTCAACCGGATATACTCACTGACAAGCAGTGAGACTCAAAATAGACAAGGACGTGACCCCATGTGACGAACACACACATGATACACACAGTTGAATTCTATCCAAACTCATCCCACTGCATTCCCGGTCAGTGAGAATAGATAAAACAAATATTGTCATATGTTAAACATATTTCACTGTTTTTGTTATCATTTGTTATTCTTACATCTTGATATATAACAGCATAAAACACAAAAACAATCTCCCTGTTTTAATTCTAGTGAAAAATGGATAGGCTCCCTCACTTTCCAGCTGATATCGACAATAGGCCACTCCGTTTATCTGACTAGCTATCTAACGGGTATACAGTCCAGCGATATGGGGTGACCTATGCAATTAGAATATACGTGCAAGGTCTTGGGTTCGATACCAGCCCTCACCAACTCAACGCATGAGTAGTACAATTTTGATCTGTGCGGTAGGTGTGACACTACACCTCAGACGAAAAAAGCAATCTCTTTGGTCTATCACTAGTGAAAAGAGGATAGGCTCCTTATAGGCCACTCAGCTTAGATTACTACCTATCTACCGGGGATGCAAGACAGCGTATTCTAATCGACGCCGATAGGAGGCGACCTATGCAATTAGAGGATTATCTCAACGGAAATCACGGTCTTCAGTATAACAATGGTATTACTACTCAATTACGTCCAATCCTTTGTCAACAACCTTATGGTCTGAATCCCTCTCCTTGTGACCCGGATGTTGACGGAGAACATATAACGAAATTAGTCGAATCAATAACTTGTGTTTTGGAAAAAGATAAACAAAAAACAACAAAAAAAAAGAAATCACAAGGGACGCAAGACTTCCTTCCGCCTAGCTTTTGTACTTCCGGTTCTGCGTTTCGGACAAGCTGGTCAAAGATAAAATGGGAAAAGTATCTTCGATTGGGGTATTTAATAAAACAGAAGATTACACTCACTTTCCGTTATGGCTAGATACAAAACAAAATAAGAAAAACAACCAACAAAAGATGATAACCCGACTCTGGAAATAAAGAAACAGAAAAAGAAAAACATATCTTCTTAAATGGGACGCCAGTATATATATATATTATAATATTATATATATATATATATATAACACACATATATATGTATAGACATACACCAACAAACATATATATATATATATTATATATACTCACACACAAACACACATATATATATACACACATACAAACATATATATATATATATATATATAAACACACACATATATATATAAACACATACACACACACACACACACACATTATATATATATATATTATAACACATTATATATATAAAACACACACACATTATATAAATAAAAGATAAACTCATCTACACAAACACACATATATATAAACACACACACACATATATATACATATATATATATATAAACACACACAGGGATATATACATAAACATACACAGCTATATATACATAAACAAATATACATATATATATAAACACACACACACTAATATATATATATAAATACACGTATATATATAAACACACCCACACAAACACACATATACATAAACACACACACATATATATATATAAACACACAGAGCTATATACACATAAACACATATACATATATATATGAACAGACACACACAAATATATATATATATAAGCACACGTATATATATATAAACACACACATACACATATATATATACACACAAAACACACACACACACACACACACATATATATACACATTTATATATAATATATATATTATAATATATATATATTATTATATTATACATAAATATTATATATATATTGTTTAGCAACAATATTAATATGTTTCTCACACTAACATGTATATATAAACACACCACCACACATATAAAATACACAGCTATATATAAACACATATCGTATATAATACATATTAAAAGACACAACACACACACACACACATATATATATATATATAATAATATATAATATATATATATATATATATAATCCCACGTATATATATATAAAACCCGCCCACACATATATATACACACAAACATACACCACACACCACACACACACACACATAATATATATATATATATATATATATATATATATATATATATATAAACATAAATAAAATATATTATATATATATATTGTTTTTAGCAAACAATATTAATGTTCTCACACTCACATGTATATATAAAACACACACACACATATAATATATACACACACATATATAAACACACAGAGCTATATATAACACATATTGATTATATAGAACAGACACACACACACACACCACACACATATGTATATATATATATATATATATATTCACACGTATATATATAAACACACACATATATATATATACACACAAACATACACACACACACACACACACACACACACACATATTATTATATATATATGCATAAATATTAATATATATATTGTTTAGCAACAATATTAATATGTTTCTCACACTCACATGTATATATAAACACACACACACACACACACACATATAAATACACACACACACATATATAAACACACAGAGCTATATATAAACACATATTGATATATAATATGAACAGACACACACACACACACACACACACACACACACACACACACACACATATATAATATATATATATTATATATATAATCACACGTATATATATATAAACACACACATATATATATATATACACAAACATACACACACACACACACACACACATAATATATATATATATATATATATATATTATATATATATATATATATGCATAAATATTAATTATATATATTGTTTAGCAACAATATTAATATGTTTCTCACATTCACATGTATATATAAACACACACACACACACACATATATAAACACACAGAGCTATTATAAACACATATCGATATATATATGAACGACACACACACACACATATATATATATATATATATATATATATATATATATACATATATATATATATATATATATATATATATACATAAATATTTATACATATATTGTTTAGCAACAATATTAATCTGTTTCTCACACTCACATGTATATATAAACACACACACACACACATATACACACACACACACACACACACACACATACATATATATATATATATATATACATAAATATATATAAATATATACATATATATATATATATATTGTTTAGCAACAATATTAATATGTTTCTCATTTACTTCAATTCTTTTTCCTTTTTTCTTTCTTTCTGGGAATAATTAGTGCTTTCTATATACAATTGCTATATGGTCGTTATTGGATCTATTTTTTATGGGCCAAATATATTATTGTTCCCCCGAACAACTTTTGGCTGAGACTAAATGATCATTATCAAGACACAAAAGGATGATGATTGTCGGAGAATTCTTCGCCAAAAAAGTATTACTTACAAGCTAATACAATCGCACAAATTTACTGGCACACTTCCGTCTGATAAGACCGAAAACATACCTGGCAAACCAGGTTCGAATCGAGGCAGAGAAAAAAAAGCAAACTTTTTAAAAACAAAATTCCACTTCCTCCACAATTCTAAATCTTTCTGACGCAACACAATCTTGCAAACAAAAATAGATATTTTTGATTATTTGGATTTATTCGGACTATTGTTCTCGTTTTTATTGTTATCTGCACAACGTTAACAATAAAGTACGGATAATACAAATAATACAAAACAGAGTGTAAAATGAAGATGTCTGTCATTTGTATTTTTAAGGCCCTTAATTAGGCTAGACGGGCGGTCGGAGAGGCCCCCTCCAATTAATCGGCTGTTCACGTCAAGTCTAGACAGCTGTATGATTGTCCTAACCCTTATGGCAAACCCAACCCTTTTTATCAATTGGGCTAGAAAGTGGTGGCTGAGAGACTTTATACCCTGTAAATGACGTTAAACTCTATATCTGATGGTGAGGTTCCTTTTCTGGAGAATGTGGACCACCCCTTCATCACTATTGCTACAAGGTCTACTCTGACCCGGGGTGTTAGTACCTGTTAGGGTCCCATCTATCGGTTAAATAATAACGAGTATCCGTTAAGAATAAATTTATTTCAAAACTTTGTCGGCATTAATTGACCCAACAAGGTTATTTATATCTTAACAAAATCAATCTTAGGTTTTATTTTAAGGCATATCGACCCCACGACTGGAACCTCGCCATCAGATAGAGTTTAACGTCATTCCAAGGACATGAAGACCCTCAGCTACCGCCTTCTAGCATATCATGATAAAAAGGGTTGGGGCTGGCCATAAGGACAATCATATAGGTGCTAGGGCTTGATGTGATCGAAAGGGTCCTCTCCGACAAAAAACAATTTTAGTATTTCTTTAAAAAAAGGCTTAGAAATTCATTGCTCAGTAAAGCTGGGATGGCGAAGGTTTTTTGCTGGCTCTTATTCCGAATTTCCGCTATTTGCTATTATACAAAAATTCGCCTTAAATACCTAATATTCATATTACGCCACAAAGATAGAGGGGTCAAAGTTGAATGACCTGAAAAAATTTGAAAGTCTTTAATTAAATAACTGATGCAATATAATTAATATATCTCTAATATAATTTATATAATATAATATAAACTATATTCTAATACAAGAAAATTGTTGTTTTTTTTTAAATTGATTGTATTAAAAAAATAATTTATAAATTTCAGGAAAAAATATTATTAAATACACTAACAAAAGTATGTGCTACCTGGGCACAAGTATTTAAGTTTTAACGTAATAAAATATTATATTAAATTAGAAAGACTAACGAAACTAAATAAGAGTGAATATAAAAAATATTACCTATTTTAATGTTATTCTAATAGATTTTCTATATAAAATTATATATAGGATTGCTTTAAATACATTTGAGAATAACATAATAGTATTAGAAATCAGTAACAGCAAATAATTATTTAGTAAACCCAGTTTTGTTAAAATCATTATGCCAATTATTCCAACCATATACAATGTAAATCTTTATTTCTTATAGATATATAACTAATAGTTCAGGATTTTAAATGCATTAATAATAAGAGCAGTTTTGCGGCAAATCTAGCTCAGCTAGACTTTAAGAGAAATTGTTAATAAATAAGATGCTAATTAAGATTGAATAATGACTATTTCATAATTTTTGAGAATATAATTTAAATAACTAAGGAAATTGTGACATTTAATTAAATAACTGATGCAATATAATTAATATATCAACACTGAAAATTTCATTAAAATCGGTTAATTCTCTAATTTTTGGTAATTTTTTTTTCGGGTGTGTATGTGACTCCGGCACTGTCAAATTTGAATTTGACGCTTGAATTGTTGGCCTTAGTATATATATATATATATAATAATATATATATATATTATATATATAATATATATGTTGAAAAAATAAATAAATAAAAAATTCACTCTGATGAAGGTCGTAAAAAATCACTCTGTGTACGGAATATTTTATACATTTTTCCTATTATAATTATTATCATCATTTCAACTCCATCTGATTATTTAATAATAATATAACGTAAATCCGTATACATTTTGATAAACAGACCGAAACACATGTGTAAGTGATTATCGATTTAAAAGTGATATCGATAAAATTCATTTTTATCCATCTACATTTCTTTATTCAATTTTTTCCTCATATTGTTGGATTCAATTCCCTTTCCATTCTTACACCACACACACCACACACACACACACACACACATTATATATATATATATATATATATATATATAATATATATATAATATATATACATATATATGGACTCTCTCGTCGATTTCGACGCCATGAGTGTTCATCCACTGAACAACCAACACAGTGATTTTTAATAGTGGTGAAGGCTTGTGTTGGACCATTCCACACTTTTTGGCACAGTCGATAGGAAAGAATTGGTGCATCAAGGAATGCCACGAACCCAATCAATGACTGACCTCAGGAATTTTGAATTCAGAGTTATTCCTTTCCTAGACTAATTACCTACCCAAGGTTAAAGACCCCAGTCTACCCTACTATTTAACCCATAGCTGGAGGGAAAATATAAGGATTCATACCTTTCCCAAGGGTATTAGCGCTATGTGAAATGCCAACAGCTTTGTCTAGGAATTGAACTTGAACCAATGAGTCCATTTTCCACGACTCTAACCACTAGCCCACGCGCCTCCATTATATATATATCATCACATTAACATTCAATTGGCCTTTTCCATCTTCTCAAAGACTGGATGCGAACCTGACCATTTCTCACTGCATTGGAATTTCTTGGGAAAAAATCCAAGTGTCGATGCAAGAATTGTAATTTGATATCCATTTATCATCCCATAGAATTGGAATTACTTCGGCAATGCATGCATCTTCAAGGTTCTTATTATTCCCAAGACATTTGGTTCCCACACTCTTGAAGAATTCCCAAGACCCTTGTTCTATTGCAATCGTCATCGGAAACGAGAAGGTTCCATCCGATAACCATATTCGTAAGTCTGGGATCTACAAAGATATCTAATTATATTATATATATTCAAAAATCATAGGCAACCCGTCGGGGTTAGCACGATATTATCGCAAATCTATTACTACTGAATAGCGAGTTCGATCCTCACTGGATGCTTCCGCCAAAAAAAAATTTCTCCACGCTAAAAAGACCTTGTGTTAATACGTCTTATTGAGAAACCAATGTCTTTCTTTTTCTAATACGTCCCGTCATAATGTAATTGGTTAGCAATTTAGTCTCACAGATTCTTTACTACAGAAGTTAGCTTAACGTAAAAGTCAAGCGAATTTTACGGGTCAGGGTTACATGCTCCCATTCAAAGGTGGAATTATTGCTATTAAGAAAAACGGTGACTATTTGGAGAAGTAGGGATGTGATCCACAGAGGACAGCTTCATTTTGGTGTATGATACATGTTTTCTGTGTTGGTAATTATACCTCTCCTAAAACAAAATCACATTACTTTTTAAATTTTTAACCTTTTATATATATTTATATATATATATCTATTAATATGAAGTGAACAAACAATGTATTTGAAATGTTGGAGGCCGATAATTTTTGGGAGATTATGTGCTTAATTAAATTAATTAGGCGTGCATATCGGTTTAAAATATATATCTAAATATGTTTTAAACCGATATGCACGCCCAATTTTTCTTAATTATAATTAATCAATTAACAAAATTAGGTTGACTTTAATTAAGCACATAATCTCCCAAAGATATATATATATATAATATATATATATATATTATATATATAATGGAAATTTTGGTGAGGAAAATTAATCTGACAATATTGAGAAGAAAATTATTTTAAAAATATAACATACACAGGATGTTATAATCAGGGGAACAATTTTATGTGTCAATACTTAAGTATTTCGGTATTATACCAACTTCAGGACACTGTTAAGTAATGTTTTTGTGAGGGACAAAATGTATGATGACGTCATCAGCTTTCGTAAACAAACGCACATATAAAAATTAACGGTTAATAACACCATATTCACACATTCACTATACACTTAACTTCTTTCATTTTGTCCCTCACATAAACATCCCTTAACAGTGTCCTGAAGATGGTATAATACTGAAATACTTAAGTATTGACACATAAAATTGTTTCCACTCATCATAACATCCTGTGTTTGTTATATTTTTAAAATATTTTCCTCTCATATATATATATATTATATATATATATATATATATATATATATATATATATATATATATATATAAAGCTGTCTTTCTCTCTCCAGCTACAAATAGTAGGGCAGATTGTGCTCATAAACCATGGTTAGGTAACCAGTCTAGGGAGAAGGAAAACACTGAATTCAAACATATTAAAGCTCAGCCTAATAAACTGACCTTTTGTCACATCCTGCTCCTTAAGAGCGGTTGACAAATATATATAGAGAAGGTGTGTCAAAAATGTATCAAGATTTTGTGTACTTTTTCACACCTTGTATTCTGGAAAAAATTAAGGTTCCATTCATTCGATATTCCCATCTTGGTAAATACAGCTTTAACCTTGGTATTTTTTTGACAGACTCTGTATTCTGAAAAAATTAACGTTCCATTAATTCTTCATTTATATTTTGATAAATAAAGCTTCAATCTCGATACTTCCTTGACACAGCTTGTAGGTATGTAGCGATTAGATAGCCTGCTATACTTGGTGACGGACTGTGGCTGTGTAGGTAAGAGATTTGGCGAGCGTAAGTTCGTTCGGGTCTCGAGCCCGGCCAGAGGCAGCTGCTAAAAATCGTATAACTATACTGATGAGAGGTGATACCTCGAAACACGTGTCTATAGTTTACCATATTTATATATATATATATATATATATATATATATATATATATATATATATATATTTGTGTGTGTGCGTGTGTGTGTGTGAAGAGATGGAAGTGAATCCGACGGTATGTAGTATATTAGGAAAATTGAAAAAACACAGAGAATAAAAGAGAATATTTGACGTCATATTTCAAACCATCCACTTTTTTCAGCGTCCTTTCTTCAGATTTCAAATTTTGAACAGACTGATAAATAAAGACTATCGCTTGTTTTTCTCGTTATTCTGTGATAAAAAATTTTTATCACCTTTCCATATACCAACAAATGCCCTGAATATGATCTAATTAATAGATCGAAACACTGCAGTGTCGGCTAATAAACTTACCACTCAACTTACTTAGACCTGTGTTTTTTTTCAATTTCTAATATTACACACACACACACACACACACACACATATATAATATATATATATATATATATATATATATATAATATATATATATACATAACTTAACATATTTCATGTTTGTGTAAATCAATCCATTAGCAACGAAAAATCACAAAACCATAGTAAAAACAAATTAATAATAAATAATAATTATAGAAAATTGTAAAATTTTTAAGCATACAAAAATATATAAGCCTTCATCAGAGCAAAATGTTTGATATTAAAGATTTTATAATTTTCTATTATTACTATTATTATTCTATTTAATATCTAAAATAATAATAAATAGAATACATGTGTACATGAAAAAACTACTGGCCGAAACACGTATTAGTAACTTGTATTCATTTTTTCCTTTATTTATTTTTCCTTTCAACATACACACACACACACACACACACACACATATATATATATATATATATATATATATATATATATAAGATAAATATATAAAGGTTTTACATATCTATTTATTAGGTGACAAAGGAACAATCACAACCATATTAGTTTCATGCGATGCAATCATCAGGTGAAGATGTTTTAAATGCCTTTCAGACATTTGAAACATCTTCACCTGATGATTGCATCGTATGAAACCAATATGGTTGTGATTGTTCCTTTGTCACCTAATAAATAGATATATAAAACCTTTATACATTTATCTTATTATATTATATAACAGGTCTATTTTATATTGAGCACTCTACCAATAATACTGACTTTGGTACACCATTCCAGCAAAAGCTAAAACAGTGATCATCTCACACTATAGTATAATTATATATATATATATATAATATATATATATATATATATATATATATATATATATATATTCCTTAAAAGACTTTCTTAGGTTCAGCATTTATGTTCTCAGTGAGTAAATGTTTTGGGATCTTCTTCCTGGTTTTTATAATACTGTATCCGGCACCCACCATCCATTAATCCCATTAAGATTCAACCGGCCTTTTCAATCGCCTGAATGTCTTAATGAAAACATGACTATTTCTCACTGCATTGAAATTTTATGAAAAATATCCAAGTGTTGATGCAACGATTGCATTTTTATATTCATTTATTATTTCAAAGATTTGAATTTCTCCGCCAAGCTCTCAACAGCCAATGCATATTCAAAGTCCTTATAATTCCCAAGACATGTAGTAACCACACTCTTGAAGGATTCCCAGGACCCCTTTTCTCTATTGCAATTGGAATTGGAAACAAATGCACACAAACTCACACACACACACACACACACCACACACACCACACACACAACAGGACAACAGGTGATTTTGATAGGCATGAAAATTGCACACACACACATACCCATAAAATAACTAAACAAAATAAACTATAACAACAAAAAAAAAACGAAGTTAGGCCAAATTCTGGAATGTTAATCGCGCACACATAAAAAAAGAAAAAATCAGATGGTCTTGTTAATAAACAAAAAAAATTATGCTTAGAGGGCGAGTCAAATCTGGAATAATAATCTAAAACGGAATAGACACACACACATAATCACACACAGAGACACACACACCCACAAACACACACATAAACACCCCCCCCCCCACACACACACACAGAGTTTGGAAGGTATGAGACGGAAAAAATGGACAGCCACTAGCAACAACTTCAGTTCGGGAGATCTTCTTTAGAAGAGATTTTTATCTCGAAATATTAAGAATACATCACAGGTTAACAAACAACACTATAGTTACCTTATTCTTCTTTACACTTGCATTGTGATAGCCTTCAAAACCAACCACCAAACCAATATAAACACAATGCTTTAACCAAATTATAAAACCCTTTGATCAATATTAATATATTTGAATCTACAAGAATATATAATTTATCTATACGTATATAAAGGGCAGTAGTGTGTATGTATGTATGTGTGGCTGTCCGAAGGAAATTATCAAAATAAAACAATTAACGACAAAGTAAATATGTATACACATTAACTATCACCGGTTCTTGCCTTTTGGGCAAAAATTATGAAGATTTCATTTATATTTAAAGATATTTAAAAACGAAAAAATACATCGAAATAGCATTGAAATTCGACATAAAATGTCCAGCATTTGTAAATCCCAAAATCAATACACCAGGGTCTTTTTGTCCCCCTCTACCCAGTCGACGCCGGGTAGATGCTTCTAGTAATGATATATTGCTCATAAACTCATACACCCTAAAGGTTTCTATAGAATGTTCGTGACGGCCTGAATGTAATTTGTTTTTAATTCCCGATGTTACGGATGTATGAAATGCTAATTATAATCCTACACTCATTCTTAAATTTTTACAAAAATCGTAACATGGAATTTGCATTTATTTTTATTTTTTGCATTTAATATTTTAAGTAAGAGACACTGATTTTTCTTTTCAGAATGTCTGCGCACTTTTTTTCTGGTACCCTACCAGGCTGGATCAACGCAAGGTATTTTTTACATTGAGATTTTAATGGGTCATCCTGTGAGGATCCAACTCATGATTCAGTAATAATGGATCTGTAAGACTAACGTTTTTAACCCCCTATCTACACAGGTGACGTCGGGTAGCCGTTTCTATTACATATATAAAGGGCAATTGTGTATATGTATGTCTGGACGAAACTACGAAAATAAAATAATTAACGACAAAGTAAATAAAGGTACACGTTCAATATCACCAGATCTTGTTTTTTGAGCAAAAATGATTAAGATTTGATTTATATTCGTGAACATAATTATGAAATAAAAATGAAATGATAAGAGCATTTTTTTTTTTTTTGCATTTTATATTTTTCTTTTCAGAGTGGTTGGATCAATGAAACTTTTTTTCTACGTAGAGATTTTAAAGGGGCATCATGCGAGGATCCAATTCACTATTCTGTAATAATAGATCTGCGGGACTAACTTTTAAAAAGAAATACCCATATACCCAGCGTGTGGTGTAATGCTTAAGAAATTGACCTTGTGTCACATCCTGCTCGTGCGGAGGGGTTGGTAAATATATATACCCAGGCGACGCCAAGTAGCCACTTCTAGTTGGATCATAACGCACCTAAATATTGTAAAACTTTGGCCTCACCCTCCTAGCTACATCGACCTTAAAACCATAAAAAAATAAAAAGTATAAAATGAAAATCCATCATGAACACCTACAAAATTCCCTTTTAATAATATTCCTCCCTCACAGATTTTATACAGATTTATATATATATATTTACCAACCCCTCCGCACGAGCAGGATGTGACACAAGGTCAATACCTTAAGCGGAGTTCAACAGGTGTGAATTCAGAGTTTTCCTTCTCCTAGACCGGTTGCCTAACCAAGGTTAAAGAGCCCAGCCTGCCCTACTATTTATCTATAGCTGGAGAGAGAGAGTAGGATTCATACCTTTCCCAAGTTTATTAGCGCAAAGTGAAATGCAATTACCACATCCAGGATTTGAACTCGGGGCAACGAGTCCATTTGATTTTGGCTTAATTAATTAATTATATCCCTTAATCAGTAAAAATCAATAACCAAATTTGGTGTGTTTCTTAGTTAGAAGGATATCAAGGTGTGTGCAAGATTTGGAATCCGAGTGACCTACCTTTTCGGAGTTATACCTCGACACGCACATACCAAACTCCTTTTATATATATATAGAAGAAAACCAAAGAATTTTTCAAAATATGTATAAAACAGACGACAGATTAAAATCAACTACAATTATTTTGTAACGTGTAAAAGGGTTATTTCTTTTATTTTATTATTTTCTCTTTTTTATTTTTTTTTTTTTGGTATCAATTTGATTGCCATGTCGAATAGAAAGCAATTATTTGAAAGAAACAAAACAGATACCAGAGGCGATTTGATCAGTGGGATGGTTATTATCACTTTAGATTGTTCGGACGCCATATTGGAAGGGCGACCAGTCTGTCACAATTTGATTATTTCGTTTGTTGATGATTTTACTTTGTAATTGATTTTTTTATTGTCTCTCTCTCTCTTCTCTCTCTCCTCAGTCTCTCTCTCTCTCTCTCTCTCTCTCTCTCTCGTCTCAGTTTTATGTTTTTTTCGCTTCTTATGTTTCAATATTTCCTTTATTTTCTGGAAAAAAAGAACTCACACAATTTCCCTTCCCCCCTCTCTCTCTCTCTCTCCCCTCCCCTCCTCCTCTCTCTCTCTCTCTCTCTCTCTCTCTCTCTCTCTCTCTCTCTCTCCTCTCTCTCTTCGCTCTCTCTCTCTCCTCTGTTTTATGTTTTTTTTGGCTTCTTTTTGTTTCAAATATTTGCGCATTTATTTGCTGGAAAGCAAGAACACACCAAAAAAAGCACAAGACAATTTCCCCTGTTCCCCCTCTCATCGTGCGCTCCGCTTCTGCTCCGTGCTGCTCTCCCTCATGCGATCCCTCGTNGGTGCGAGAGAGAGAAAAGCGGGGTTGCTCAGATAACATAAAATAAAATCGTAAATTAAAGAAAATATTATTAAAAAAGCATTCCCTATCTCTCCGTGAGAAACCCACATGTTGGTGTTTAAGCATAAGAGCCAGCGCTTTTTCTTATGCGTAAACCCAAGGTGTAACTAGATAAATAAATAGATTCCATATCTCTGTTACTCAATGTGTGTATTTGATAGTATCCTTCAAGACCGGGTATAATTTAACCTTATCTCATAATGAGATTGTGAGTTGTATCTCCTTTTACCGAAACTATATCACTACTCAAGTCACAATTCTCTTATATTTACGCCGATTCCAATTCATTTTATTTTTTATTTAACCTCAATTATTAATAAAATTATTTCTCTGAATGTCTTGAGGATGAAGGCTTGAAGCTTAGTATTATCTGCGTTATTCGGACTATTGTCCCCTTCTTCATTGTTACTTGTACAACGTTTTCGCGTCTACTTCTTTCGAGAATTCCCAGAGTCCGAGAATGTCCCGAGTCCGACAAGCAAATACCTGAAGAAGGCCGGGGCATATTGGCCGAAACGTTGTACAATTACAATGAAGATGGGAACAATATCCGAATACGCAGATATATTAATAAAAGATTGTTACATTATTAATAGTTAGTCATATTAATTCCTCATAGTATGCATTGATTCATAGATACAACAAAATGGATGGTTACAGTGCTAATGGGAAGCTAATTTGCATATTGATATTAAGAATTTGATTGTAATATAAATATACGATTAGATCTTATTATTTTAATCTGTGGTTTGCATGTTCATGAATTAACAAAAATCATCGGGAAAATCTTAAAGAAATCCATGCGAGAGAAACTTAATGTATTCTTACTTTCTATTTCAACTTAAATAGTTAAATTAGAAAATTAGCACAGACGGAGACGAGTAATGGAAGAGAGTTTGGAATTTCTTTTTTCGATTTATACCCCTCCACCGGTTTCATTTCTAATTAACATAATATCTTCTTACATTCAAAACTAGATTATGGCACACGGAGGGTGATATATTCGCTAGTTTAATATTTTTAGTTTTTCACATCAGCGATAGCTGATAGTATTTCACTGGGTCTAAATGACAAAAAGTCGCTGTGTCGTGGCTTCTATCTCTGGCAGAATGCCACAGTGCTGTTGTCTGGTGTATCTCAATTCTTTCTCTGATTCCAGATTGTCCAGTTTATTTCCATGCTTTTTGAGACCGTTCCAAGAGCACAACTACAATTGGTATCACTTTGACTTTATTCCATAGCGTTTTCAGTTCTTTGGCAAGGTCAGGTATTTGTCCATCTTTTCGTTTCCTCATCTTCACCATATGATTTGCTGAACTGCAAAATCCACCAGTTGACAAGTTCTTTCTTTTTTTAAATCAATACTAGATTCTGGTCTTTCTTGCTGGGATAAGGCGATCCATTTTTATTATTATATATATTATATTATTATATTATTATTTTATTATTTTGAGTTTTCACATCAGTGTTAGTGAGGTCTTTTACTGAGTTGAGTGACGCAGTCTCCTCAGGTCTCCAAGGACTCTTCTGAGTATTCTGGCAGATTGCAGCAGTGCAGTAGATGTATGTAGATTCGCATGAAGTTGCCACGCGTGTTAGCTATGTTATATCACGGGAGTGAGTACAGCATATCTCCTCAGGTCTCTTCCTTTGATTTCCCATTCACCAGACTCTTTTCTAACCCCTTAACCGTTCTAAGTGAACCCATACAATTTTGTAACGGCGTTTACCTTTCATGTTTCACATTTCTTCATTCTCGTGTACCAAATTTGTTTATCTTTTGTTTTCTTCATTTTACGTGATCCGCCGGGACAGCAAAGTCCCCGAGATACAAGTTCTTTATTTTCTTGTTAGATAAACATTAAATTATCCATTTTAGCGTTGTTAAAGATTTGTCCTCTGTCATTGTTTTGTGCTCCAATTATAAGCATTAGTTTCTCTTTTGAAGTTCCTTTTCTTACCATGTCCGGGTCTTATCGTACAATATCTTGATAGATCCATACAGTTGTTTTCTCGTGTTTATTGTGTGTGTTGTTGTGGTGATGTCGGTGTAGCAGTGCGCGTGTACATTCCACCGGGAGAATACCCCTCGCCAAGTCAGCAGCTACACGGTTGGATCTGCGCAGTGGTTGTGGTTTTCGGCATGTCACTGTGTGTGTGTCGTTACCCAAGAGTTTTTTCTTATTCCTCTTGTACTTACTCAATTGTTTCAAAACGCTTTTTCTTAAAACCCAGAGATGGCATAACAGGTTCAGGGTGACCTGGGAGTAATGATGATAAGGGTGCTCCACATAAACCGAACCTACGAATAGAACCTCATATCGGAGAGAGTGTGTAAGTGTGACATACCATCTCATGAGACCCTCAGGCTACGCCTTCTAACACATATATGATAAAAAGATTTGGGGCTTGCCGTAAAACGAAGGCATTGGGACAGCGTATAGGTGGTGCTTGACGAGACAGACGATTGATCGGGGCGGCTCTCTCGAGCGTCGTGTGTAGCCTAAGTAAGGCAAAGTGAATGTTGCATGCTATGGGACCTCATCCACCAGGATCCCATGCGCAGCAGGTGATACTATCCAACAGGTTGTCCCATTACGGGGATTACCTCTCTCTGGTGTGATGTAATGGGTTAGAGTCGTGGAAATGGACTCGTCGAGCTGAGTTCACATCCTGCACTATAGTTTACATATGGTATCTCATGGGACAAGTATGAACTCACTACTCCCTCCCACTTATGGGTAAATAGTAAAGGATAATTGGCTCTTAACCTATTTAGCAATCAGTAGCTGGACAGGAAATACCTGAATTCTAAACTGTTCAAACTCGCATGGGTGGTCACTATTAGAATAGGCTCAGTCCTAATTAGGATCTATTCACTAATTTTTTTACTAATTAAATTTTTATAATAACTATAGAAGGGAAGTGGCGTATTCTATAGCCCATCGCAGGCCGACTAACTGCGCCGTTTAGGTGGTGGAGTTGTGATGAGGTACGGACACGAGCGACGACGAGGTAGGCGACTACCTAAAAGAAAATGGGTGTCGAGAGAGCGACAGCCGAGAGGAAGGAGAAGGCTAGAGAGGGAAGAACAAGGGCATGAAGGATATACAGGGCGGGAAGGTTTTCTAAGATCTTCTCTGACTTCATCGCTAAATTACTAATTTTCAAGCGTTTTATTTAAATTTTAATGAGAGGAGAAGAGAGAGAAATGAGAGAGAGAGACAGAAGAACAGAAGGAGGAGAGGGGAGAGAGGGGGGAGAGTATTTGTTTAACCGACCATACCAACCCTTGTGGTAGTTAATGCCGAATATATAGAAAAAAGGGAGTGTGGAGAAAAATTGGTTAGTGTTTAACGCATCATCATATACTCAGGGTATTTAAGCCGACTTTAATTTAGTTTGTACATCTTGATCTAAACAAGAAAGTGGGGAGACAGAGACAGAACAGAGGAGTCAGATACAAAAGAGAGAGAAAGAAGAGGAAACACAGCATCGACACTACACAGACAGACAGACAGATATACAGAAGAGAGAGAGAGAGGAGAGAAGAGAGAGACGAGAGAGAGAGGAAGAGAGATGTGTGTTAAAAGAACAAAAGGCAACACACCACACAGAGAGGAGGAAGAGCAGGAAGGGAAGAGGAGAGAGGAGAAAGAGAGAGTATTTGTTTAACGACATACAACCCCTGGTGGGTTATTTAATGCCGACATTTAATTCAAATTGTAAATACATGATTATAATAGAAAAAGAGGGGGGGAGGGAGTGAGGGAGTGAGGAAGAAAGATGGGGTTTATTTGTTTAACGGCATATCACCCTTAGGGGTTATTTAAAGCGGACATTCATTTATTTGTAAATGCTTGATTATAATAGAGAAAAGAGAGAGAGAGAGAGACAAGAGAGACAGACAGACAGACAGACATAGACAGAGACAGATACAGAGTGAGTGTAATAGACATAACACAGATAGAGAGAGAGAGAGAGAGAGAGAAGAGAGAGGAGAGAGAGAGAGAGAGAGAGAGAGAGGGGTTGATTTCTTTCTTTTTGTCAACCGCTTATGGGTTCAATGTCAATTTGATTCTTTGTAAACCTTTTGGTAATAAAATATTTATTAAAAAAATAACTTTAAGCTTCAGAATCGTATTTTTTTTTTTTTTTTATCAATCAGAGCATCAAAATCAAAATTCATAAAATTGAACCGGATGAGTTTTTTTCAAATTGGTGGAAATTCAAAGATTTAGATAAGTAAATCAGTTTTAGGGAGAGAAAAGAAGATATCCAGATAAACTATTAAACACGACTTGGAGATTTGATTTTTCTTTTTCGTTTTGAGCTCGAAATGTCATTGCGTTGTAAATCACCGACATTGCATGATTTTTTCTTTGATTCCTCTAGTTGAGCCAATTTAAATTTAAAACCCCCCCCCAAAAAAAAAAAAAAAAACCGGAAGAAGATATCTCTTCTAAAATGTCTGAGAGAGAAGACAAATTAGTCGATGCGTGGTGATACGACAAAAATATCCTCGGAATTCGACTCCGTTGTTAATTTTCTTTATTTTAATCCAGCCCCACCCCACATATACAGAGAGAGAGACAGAGAGACGAGAGAGTGTAATAGACATACAGATACACAGAGAGAGACAGGGAGAGAGAGAGAGAGAGAGAGAGAGAGAGAGAGGGGGGTGATTTTCTTTATTTAAATCCACCACCCCAACATATACAGAGAGAGAGAGACAGAGATAGAGACAGAGGGTGTAATCATACAGATACACCACACACACACACAGAGAGAAGAGAGAGAGAGAGAGAGAGAGAGAGAGAGGGGGGTGATTTCTTATTTTAAATCCAGCCCCACCCCACAATACAGAGAGAGAGAGACAGAGATAGAGAGAGTGTAATAGACATACAGAGGAGAGAGAGAGAGAGATGGGGGAGAGAGAGAGAAGGGGGGTTTGATTTCTTTATTTTAATCCAGCCCCACCCATCCCCCCAAAAATTGAAAGATATTTGAGCATCCGGTTGATGGGGCGGGGACTTCCTGTGGCGTAGTGGCTGAGGTGCTGAACTGCGACATCGTAGTAAGCGAGTTCGAACTACACTCGTACTATTACGTTGATTAAAAAAAATACCCCTAGAAAAGGTATGAACCCAGTTATTCTCACCAAGCTATGGGTTAAATAGTATCGCTACTGTTCTTCTACAAGGATGGCTTTGGCATTAAATAACCAACAAGGTTGTGAGAAGACAAAAATAAAAAGGGAAGATGCCCAAGTTAGCGCTGCTGAGAGTAATCCGTTTCTGTTTGTTTTGTTTTACGGCATATCAACCTCAGTGGGTCATTTAATGCCGATAAAGTTCAGAAATAAATCAATTCTTAATGCATAATACAATTTTTTTATAAATACATTTTTCTGTTTAACCCATAGATGGGACCCTAACAGGCACTACCACTCCGGGTCAGAGTGGACCAGGGAGCAATGGTGATGAAGGGGTGATCCACATTCCCTAAACCTCCAAAACTGGAACCTCACCATCAGATAGAGTTTAACGTCATTCCCAGGACATGTAGACTCGCAGCCACCGCCTTCTAGCACCCATATGATAAAAACGGGTTGGGGCTTGCCATAAGGGCAATAGGGTTGGGAAAATCATATAGGTGCTAGGGCTTGACGTGACCAGCCGATTGATCGGAGGGGGCCTCTCCGACCGCCCGTCTAGCCCAAGATATGCTGAGAGTGAATAAAGAATAAAGAAAATATGAAGACGGCCCCAGTCGACAGGGCGGAATAACTGCGCGGTTAAGTGGGGAGTTGATGATAGGTGTAGCGGAACGAGGACGACGAGGTACGACCGACCTAAAAGAAAATGGTGCCGAGAGAGACAACAGCCGAGAAAGAAGGAGAAGGGTGTAGAGAGGGGAGAAAAGGGCACTGAAAGGAATACGAGGGAACGGAGGAGTTTTCTAGATTCTCTGACTTCATCGCTTTAAATTACTAATTTCTCAGCGTTTTCATTTAAATTTTAATGAGAGAGAGAGAGAGAGAGAGAGAGAGAGAGAGAGAGAGAGAGAGAGAGAGAGAGAGAGAGAGAGAGAGAGAGAGAGACATTTTGATAAACAAAGCATATTTTAATCCTAAGATTTCTCTTTTGCTACTATCTCTTCTCCCTTATTTCTTTCTTTCATATTTCTTTCTTTCTGTATTTCTTTGTCCATTTCACATTTTCCTTTCTTTCTTCGTTTTTCGGCTTATTTCAAAGTTACAATTGTCAATATGTCCTTCCTTTCTTTCTTTCTTTCTTTCTTTCACTTGCCATGGTATCGCAAGGTTCCTGGTTCGATACCTGTTGTATACCTCTTTCCTTTCTTTCTTACTTCTATTCTTCTGGTCATCTCTTCTAGCGTCTGGACTTCGTCTTGGGGTCTTCTTCTTGGTGACTTCGTCTTGGTGGTCGGTCGCACTTAACTCATTTCTTCTTCTTCATCAGTCTTGTTACCAAGACATTTACCAACCACAAAACTGTTATTTTCTTAAGCTTTTATTTCCTTAACTAAACATTTCATGTAACTAAATATCTGACTAACATAGAGTGCGTATGCAGAGGGAGTTACAGTTAAGACAGGACATCTTCACTGCCTGACGTCCAACTGAAAACTG
>CM042171.1:2696334-2723834 GCA_023376005.1 Doryteuthis pealeii | reverse complement strand
TTTACAAAATTAAAAAAAAAAAAATAAAGGAAATGATGAAGGTCAATTTGACTTTCATGAATTTTTTCCAAAGTGGCCATTTTTCCACTTGTTAAAACATAAAATTGTAACCCTAAACCCAAACCTAAACCTAACCCTAACCCTAACAAGATGAAATCTTGTCAAGTACCATTTTAAGAAATTAGATTTAAGGTAGATTGTTTTAAAGTTTGTTTGTATCACAGAATTGCTCAACTACATTTTAAGCAATTGCCTTTTAGATAATCCCAGATTGCTTGTCAACAACCATTTTAATCTTTTAGCTTTTAGATAGTTTGAAATATATTCAAAATATATTTCAAATGTATTTGGCAAAATAGCCTATGGTCTATTTTATTAGGACCGGTAAAATAAGCCTAAAAGTAAGTCTATCTATAGCCTATTTAAAGATGTATATAAAATTATAGAATTGTTTTATTTCTTAATAAATGTAAATAAAATAAAATAAATAAGAAACGTAATCTTCGTAAATGAAGAGACTGCGCATGCGTAAAACTGACATAGTTCTCGTACCGGATTAGGTAAATGTATAGCTGTAGCAAAAAGTACAACCCTCATTTTTTTGTCTATTCTCAATAAAATCAACTTATTTGGACAGTTTTGGAAAACGTTACATTGACGAAATAATATTATCCTGTGATTTTTTTTCAACAATCCAACCTGAGCTCAATGGGTGACCCAACCGATCATGTTTTTCCTAGTATATATCTTATTATAATGGAGATTGTATGTTTTTCTGTCTGTAACCGAAACTATATCACTACTCAAGTCACAATTCTCTTAGTTATTTACGTCACATTCAACAGAATTTTATTTTTATTTAAACCTCAATTATTAATAAAATTGTTTTACATTATTAATACTGTTGACAATATCTACATATTAATAACATGCAATTATATTTATATATACTACAAAATAGCGGTTTACAGTGTGAATGGAAAGACTAATTTGCATATTGATATAAAAAATCTGATTTTAATAAATATGTGCTTAGTATTACTGATTTCTAATTGTTTGGTTTTATCTTAATGAATATTAGCAAAATCTCATGGATAAATCTTAAAAGAAATCCATTAACAAGAAGAAATAACTGTAATTTTATTCTTTACTTCCTATTTTAACTAAATATTCAAATTAGGAAAATTTACCAATGAAAGACGGGAGTAATGGAAAATGATGGAAGAGTTAGTTTCAAAGTTGTTCTATTTTTTCAATCATACCCCTCTGTTCAAATCTTTTATCTGCATTCTTATTCAGTTTCATTAGCCGTTCTAATTTAATGTGCTATTTTATTATATTAAAACTTAAATACTTGCACCCGGAGGTGCATATATTTAGTATATATATATATATATATATATATATATATATATATATATACTGGTTGTAATAATCGTTGCAAAAGACGGTTCTACAAGGTACCAAAGGGGTTCATACTTGATGTCAAGTTTTCAGCTTTCGTAAATGAATCCCTTTTTAATTAGATATTTAAAAACATCATCTTTTTGTTTGTTTCATTACTTGAAACGTTTACTTTACAAATACTTACCTGGGTTATCCGAGGGTCAAGTAGCTTCGGTCTGGACCGGTTAACTAATGTTAACAGCGTTGATTCCAGGGTGCTATCCCCCCTTGATTTAAAGGGGCGGGGCTGGGTTTATTGCCCCTTGCCTGAAGCAGCCCCCTAGAGGGGGAATGCCGATGGGATTAGCGCATATTTTGCACATACCATCCAATGAGTCTCGGTTCGTGGGTGATCCTTGTTACAATCTTATGGGCCATCCTGTAGCCTTTAAGCAAGAGAGCTTGTCCAGTGGAATTGGATCCTTGTTAATCCTCTGTTAATGAATCCTTTGGTTTTCTGGTAACGAGTTCTGAGTATTGTAAGTCCCTCCTCAATGAGGTGCTAGTAGAACTATGGCCAGTATCAGTGTTTAAATAGTGTATCAGTCACGCAGTATGGCTAGTGATTGGCGAGGGAATGAACCACGTGTCTACGGCTAGTCTATAAATCCAGGTGAGGAATTGTAGCGCACCTTATATACCGATTCAAATCCTGGATGTGGTAATTGCATTTCACTTAGCGCTAATACCCTTGGGAAAGGTATGAATCCTAATCTCCCTCCAGCGATGGATAAATAGTAGGGCAGACCGGGCTCTTTAACTTGGTTAGGCAACTGGTCTAGGAAAAGGAAAATTCTGAATTCAAACCTGTTGAACTCCGCTTAAGAAATCGACTTTGTGTTACATTCTGCTCGTGCAGAGGAGTTGGTAAATAAATATATATATATTCCAAAATAATTCCAACAATCCCCCATTAAATAGAGCCTGTGCCACAGACGCATACATAGGATGCGTGGTAAATATTCTTACCTTGTTTCTTCGGAAATTTGTGTCCAGTGGCTTCGGCCTCTGGACAGGTAAAGTACCATTAACGGCGTGATCTTTGTATAATATAATCAATACCTGGCCCTTTATTTAAAGGGGTAGGGCTGGGTTTATTGACCAGTGCCTGAGCTACCCCCTTTAGAGGGAAGTTATTTGCCTCTCGTCTCACTTATGAGGGTGTGACACAAGGACATTTTTATGTGGACCCATCCACAAGCCGAAGTTCATGGCTGGTAGGCACAAAAACGCGTTAAATCCGTCGGCATTCCCCCCTCAATTGGGTGCCTCAGGCACTGGGCAATAAACCCAGCCTTGTCCCTTTAAATCAAGTGGGAAGTATTGCCTGCTGGGATAGCCCCCTGGGATCAATGCTGTTAATTTTATTTAGCCGCTCCAGAGAGCGAAACACTCGGAAACAGCCTTAGCAATCATCGCCTTGAGAGGGAATGCCGACGGGATCTACCTATTTTTGTGCCTACCATGTCATGAGCTTCGGTTTTTGAGTGGTCTCACATTAAACGACCTTGTGCCATACCGGCATAAATGGGATGTGAGGTAAATGAATAAATACTGGGTAATGTATGAGGAAGTGCATCCCGCTCCCCTGCCTCCGAAATCTGCCAGGTGAATTTTGAAATAACGACCCCAAGCTTCTGCAAGTTTCATTGTGTTAAATTTAGAGGGGAGGTAAATTTCAAGGGGTAAAATAGGTGTTACCTATTGTTTATCTATATCTATCTATCACAGTCTATTCAAAACTATCCATCTTCATATCTATCTATCTATCTATCTATCTATTAAATACTAAGATTTTCTTTTATTACGATAAATAAACAAGAATTACGATAAATAAACAAGAATTATGAGAAATTACGGTAAATAAACCAGAATTACGACGAATAAACAAGAATTACGACAAATAAACAAGAATTAAGACAAAAAGAGACCCCCCCCCTCTAAAATACATTTAACGCCCTAAGTTGGTTGTTTTCTTTCAAGTTACACGGATGTGGCGCCGAAGCTTGGGGTCGTTATTTTAAAATTCACCGGGCAGCAATTTCGGAGGCAGGGGACCGGAACGCACTTCCTCATAAATTACCGAATACTTTACAAATTGGTGTTCGGATACACATTTAAAAAAGTAAAATATTAAAGTCGTCGAGGTGGCCTAATGTTGGTATCAGACAATCAGCGATGGAGTCTATCCTCTTTTTACTAGCGCTAGACCAAGGAGATTGTATTTGAGTCTGAGGTGGAGCGCCAAACCCACCATCAGCTCCTTACTTTACAGCATACAACCCTGTGCTACTCATACGCTGGGTTGGCGAGGGCCGATATCGAACCAGGAACCTTGTGATTCCTAGCCCAACGCTCTACCGACTGAGCTAAACCGACCCATTTTTTCACAATGATGATTACCCAGTCTTGAGGTTCACAGACTTTTAAGCGGCATTGTTTCTTGAAGTCCTTGAACAAGCGAAGATCACCAACATGCTAATATGGTCCCAGCGAGGCTGGACAGGTCACGTCTTCGGGATGAGGAATGGTTGACTGTCCAAGATCACACTGTGTGGCGAATTCCCTATTGGTCATTGCGTCAGAGAGGTATCAAAAAAGAGATACAAGGTCTGTTTGAAAAAAGTAATTTGGTGCCTGTCCCATCCATCATCGTCGATGGTCCACCCTGACTAAAAACTGTGATGCATGGCCAGACTTAGGGCAGGGCTTATCATTATCCGCTGTAGAGTGCTAAGACACCCTTACCTCCCAAAAATGGGGATCCTGCTAAACAGGTTGCGAGGCGCCAGTTTTGGAGCTCTTACGAGTGGAAACTTCTCCCTTAATTGTAATAATCCCCTGGTTCACTCTTGACGGTAGTACTGTTCTATAGGCAACTACTATCGGCTAGTGGACTTCAATAAACAACAGATACGTATATACAAAAATAGGACCCGTCTTTATTTTCTTCGGTGTGTGGGTGGTAAGAGCATCGAGCTTCACAATGAAACTGCCGAGCGGTTAGTGAGTGCAGCGACGAGTGTTCACAATGGAAATGCCCGAGGGTTGTTTGCTGACGGGAGACGCGAGGTTGTTCTCTTGGCTGCTGGCTGGGGTCTCTCTGACTGTCGGCTTGACCCTCTGGCCTTTATATTGATGAATACGCCTACACATCTTTATCTTTTGATCTGGTTTTTACATCCGCTAATATGTCTACGCATTTTTATCTTTTGATCTGATAACGGACAGGTTTTTTATTTTTATTTTTTGGATAATGTGAAAATTTAAATTTGTCACATGATATTTTTCGTTATATACTTCCCAACAAATTTAAATTTTCACATTATCCAAAAAATAAAAATAAAAACCATACAACCGTTTATACTTTTTTTACATCATATAAAAGAAAAACAAAACATAGAAAAATAAAGATTTACAAAATTAATTACAAAAATAAAAATTTATTTTCTAAAAATGTGTTGGCCGCCAACCGTCAAACAGGCAAATACTCATCCCGTTTTGAATAAGAGAATTCGACTAGTGTCAATCTTGTAATATGTCTTCTATTTTAAAACCTGTTACAATAAGATATACATAATCTGGTGACCGAGAAAAATGCGGTGGAAGTGCTCACATTCGAAACTATTGTATATCTTTTTTTTCTTTTTCTTTTCTTTTTTGCAACATCAAGGTTTTTGTTTTGAACTCATATGACTTTTGTCTCCGCTCTTGACAACACGGAGTATAAACAAGCTCTGAATATGATTTTTATAAAATCGAAATATTGTTCAATATTAGCTATGAATGTGTTATAAAATGTTTTCACTTTAACAGCTTTTTGTGGTGTTTTCATATCCTTTTATCTATACTATATATATATATATATATATATATATATATATATATATATATATATATATATACAAATTTTCTTTATATTTTTATTTGCTTTTAATTCTTTCATTTCTTACTTTCTTTTGATCTTTATTTCTTTACTATTTTCCTTTTTTCTTTCTTTCTTTCTTTAGTATTTTCATTCATTCAGTCTTTAGTATTTTCACTCATTCATACGTTAGTATTTTCATTCATTCTTTCTTCAGTATTTATATATATATATATATATATATATATATATATATATATATTATGTTGGTGTGTGTGTGTGTGTGTGTGTGTGCTTTTGTGCATTCTTCTTTCTTCTTTCTTTCTTTCTGTTTCCTCTCATGTTTCCATTTCCCACTATCTGTACTTTGTTTCTCTCTTTCCTCGTCTCCAACTATCATATCTTTCTTTCTTTCTTTCTTTCTCGTCTATTCTTTGTTTTACATATATCTATTTATCTATCGTATTTCTTAAAACTTAAGTTTTCTTCTGATCATTCTTACTATCTATCTGTCCTTCTCTGTCTCTGTCACTGTCTCTCTGTCTCTCTGTCTCTGTCTCTGTCTGTCTGTCTGTCTCTGTCTCTGTCTCTGTACTCTCTCTCTCTGTCTGTCTGTCTGTCTGTCTGTCTATATATATTATATATATATATATATATATATATATATATAGAGAGAGAGAGAGAGATAGTCTTCTTTTATTATTCTTTTTTCTCTTTCTCTCTTTTCCCATAAACCCACTCTTCTTTCTTTTTTCTAATACAATATCAACCTTTGTTCTTCTGTTTCTAAACTACCCATCATTTACTTCCATTTACTTCCTGTTTCTGGTTTTTCCATATCCGGTTTCCTTCTCATTCCAGCCTCTTTCCAGACCCTTTCTATTCCGCGTCCGACATAAGTCGTTCAGGCGATGCACGTCTGCATTTATACGTCATCCGCATCCAATGACAATTCACCGTGTCTGCAACTGAAGAAACTAGTCAAGCGTTAAGCAGTGATCCTATCCGCAGGCCCAGTTCTCCTCAACACACACAGTTTGTTTAAAGTTCATTGCAAACAGATCGTTTTCCCGCCGTCTGCGTCGGGACAGCAAATATGGCCGTAGTGCCGATTTCATCAAGCAGAGATACGCCATTTTCTTTATTTAGCTTTTGCCTGAAAACATCGTCGACTAACGACGTTACAAATTCCTTTATATTTTTAATTGCTTTTAGTTCTTTCATTTCTTTCTTTCATTTCTTTCTTTATTCTTTCTTTAGATATTTCTTTCTTTAGTATTGTCCTTCATTCTTTCTTTAGTTCGTTCTTTAGTATTTTCATTCATTCTTTCATTCGTTTATTATTTTTAATCATTCATTCATTCTTTTTTCTTTCTTTAATATTTTCATTCAATATTTTTTTAGTATTTTCATTCATTCATTCTTTGGTATTTTCATTCATTCTTTGGTATTTTGATTCATTCTTTCAGTCTTTCTTTAGTATATTCATCGTTCTTTTTCTTTCTTTCTTTCTTTCTTTCTTTCTTTAGTATTTGCATTCATTAATTCATTCATTTATTCTTTCCTTTGTATTTTCATTCATTCATTCTTACTTTCTTTCTTTTGTATTTTCATTCATTCATTCTAACTTTCTTTTGTATTTTCATTCATTATTCTTTCTTTATTCTTTCTTTTGTATTTTCATTCATTCATTCTTTCTTTCCTTAGTATTTTCATTTGTTCATTCTTTCTTTCTTTCTTTAGTATTTCCATTCATTAATTCTTTCTTTCATTAGTATTTTCATTCTTTAATTCTTTCTTTCTTTCTTAGTATTTTCATTCATTCCTTTCTTCTTTATTTCTTTAGTATTTTTATTCATTCTCTCTTTCTTTCTTTAGTGTTTTCATTCCTTCTTTCTTTCTTCAGTATTTTCATTCGTTTTTTTTTCTTTCTTTAGTATTTTCATTCGTTTTTCTTTCTTTAGTATTTTCATTCGTTCTTTCTATTTTTCTTTAATATTTTCATTCGTTCATTCTTCCTTTCTTTAATATTTTCTTTCATTCATTCTTCCTTTAGTATTTCATTCTTTCTTTCTTTCTTTCTTTTTTTCTTTCTTTCTTTAGCATTTTCATTCATTCATTCATTCTTTCTTCATTTCTTTCCAGAGGCGGCTCGTGACGTTACTTCGTGGGGGTTCTGCTAAAGAAAATTTATACAAATTATACCACTATTATGCGACACACACACTAAAAATACAAACTTGTGATTATTAATAATCTTATTTTCATGGAGATTGTGTGTTTGTCTGACTGCAACCGAAACTATATCACTAGTCAAGTCACAATTCCTCTAGTTATTTACGTCTCATTCTCCCTGATTTTATTTTTTATTTAAACCAATTTTCAATAAAATTGTTTTACATTATTAATACTGTTGACCATATCTACATGCTAATAACATTCAATTGTATTTATATATACAACAAAATAGCGGTTTACAGTGTGAACCGGGAAGGATAATTTTTATATTGATATCAAAAAATAATTTTAATAAATATGTGCTTAATATTATTGATTTCTAATTGTTTGGTTTTATCTTAATAAATATGAACAAAAATGTTGGGATTTAATCTTAAAAAAATCCATTAACAAGAAGAAATAACTGTCATTTAGTTCTTATTTGAACTAAATAGCTGAAGTAGAAAAATTTAGCAATGAGAGACGGGAGTGATGGATGAGTAAGTTTCAGTTGTTCTTTTTTTTATTATACCCTCACTTGTTTCAGATCTTTTTATCTGCCTTCTTATTTAGTTTCATTAGCCTTTCTAATTTAATATATTTTATTAAATTAAAACTTAAAAATTTGCACCCAGAATGTGCATATATTTACTAGAAGTATAATATTTTACAAATAGAAAAATATATTTTTATTCATAATTGGGAACCGTTAATATCCACGGTATGATATTTAATAATTTCAATTTGAATGTTTACTCAAAATAATTACAAAATTGTTAGTATTTTCGGAATTAAAACGGGTTTTTTTAATCCCAATACAGTTTAGCTACAGTCTATGAATTAACATTTTGCCAATTGGGTTACGGTTTTAAGGGATTGAGGTTGAATTGTTGAATTATGTAAAAAGTATAAATACTTTCTGGCGAAATCTTTTCTTTATTTTCTTTAATTTTTTTAATTTTTTGCAATTTCATTGAAAAAGACATAAGCAATATGCTCCCATATTAATTTCTTTCTTTCATTTTCTTTTTCTCCTCTGACATGTATTCTATTTTCTTCCCTTTCTTTCTTACAATTACAAAATATGCAATCTGGGGTAATGACAAATCGTTTTAAGTTTATTAGCTGGGACTCTAGAATATATCCGACTGCACCTCTGCAGAGGGCTGGAATACTCCCAATGTAGGCACATGTTGGCCTTTAATGGTGACCTGGGCTTCTTAATGGTTTGGCATTATAAAATCTACGGATGTTGGCACTAAACAAAGATCCTTCTCCTAGACTGGTTGCCTAACCAAGTTAAAGAGCCCAGTCTGCCCTACTATTTACCCATAGGTGGAGGGAGAGTAGTTGAATTCATACCTTTCCCAATGGTATTAGCTCTATGTGGACTGTAGCTTCGTCTAGGACTTGAACGCAGGACGACGAGTCCATTTCCTACGACTCTAACCATTACAACGCGCCTCCAACCAGAGGTAAACATACACATAGTTTCGCACCGGGTAACACTCAAGAAAGTACCAAACTGAAAAACACCAAACCATGATGGTATACATGGATTCGGTTTTTGAAAGGGATAAGACCAGATAATTTGTTTTATTTAGATTTTCCAGACTGTTATCCCCATCTTTATTGTTATATACACAATGTTCGAAAAATAAAAAAAAGGTTGGCCGATTTTAACTAATACAGCTTGCAGAGGGTCGGAGATCACACCAGCCAAAAAGTTGTTTATATAACAATAATCATAAAGACAGCAGCCCAGAAAATCTGGTTGGAGGACACATTAGCCAAAAAGTTGTGTATATAACAATAAAGATGAGGAAATAGTCCGAAAAATCTAAATAATACAAATTATCAAACCTCATCTCAGAATTTCAGATAAATAATTAAATAGTTTTGTTTTGTAGATAAATTCGTAAAACTGTCAATTATTCATGTAGACATATGTATATATTAGTAAAAAAAAATAAATAAATAAAAAAAGAATGAAAAAATGGCCACTTAACCAGATAATAACGCTATAAAAGTTTAGACTAATCAATTTACGATGAAAAGCAATTTTATTTCAAGTAGAAATATAATCTTATGTTATTTCAAACTGGATAAAAAATACTTCAAAAAATCTCCAATATTCTGTGTAAGTTTTTAACATAATATTCCAGTTCTATGTTTTCAGAATATTTTCAACTAGAAAACCGACAGATGAGAGCATATATATATATATATATATATATATATATTATATATATTATATATATATATATATTATATATATATATTATATATATATATATAAAAGTAATTGGTAATTTGCTTGAAGCATTGTTTAAGTATGTTATAATATATTAAATAATTTGAAGGCATTACATGCGTATTAAATAAAAACTTAATCGTAATAATAAGAAGAAAAGAGGAAAAAGAAGAAAGAAAAAAGAAAAAAAAGTATCACCACGCAAAAAAAACTTAAGCACCGTTCATTTTCTGATTTTTTCGTCTCTGAAGATAAAGTTTCTTTGAAATTGATAAGACAAAAAGACAACATCTTTTTGTTTTATTTTTTATAACGCATTGTAATTGCTTCAAATTATAATTATATTATATATATATATAATATATATAATATATAATATATAATATGTTATTGGATTCTTTTTCCGTCCTAAGGACGATGGCATAGTGTCATAAATAAATTAATTAAATAAATAAGAATAAATAAAATAAAATAAAAATAAAAATGTTTTATCTGCGTCCTGCGCAAGCGACTCAGAAAGGCCACTTCTTGAGTAACAGTCTTTGGTGCACTGAATGCACAAAAACTGTCATGCTTTCTGGAGCTGTTGGCTTTCTCTCTCTTTCTGGTTCTCTTTTTCGTGTCGAGGCTACTCTCTCACTGCTTACCCTCTCTGTGCCTTGCTTAAACTTGAGTGCCGAGGGGGTCCGCATAGTTATTTTTTATAATATAGTTATATAGCTACTATGATATTACTACTATTTTAATCTTCAGTGAGCTATATTTATATATAATAATAAAAGTGTGATGTCAAAAATGATAAGCCAGAGGGCTGAAGACTTTAACATTCACTGAAGTTGTATTCTCACTTTTTTCTAAAAGTTTCAAGAATCACAATATATGGTGATAGCAAGAAAGCCACCCTTTAAAATTTCGCAGCTCGCATTTCCCTTCGTAACATCCCATCCCCTCCGTACTGTTTTTGAAGAACATTTATTTTGTATTCTGAAAGAAATTAACTAATTTTATTGTTATTTCTTCTCTTTAGTAAATCACTTCAGTATCGATACTTTTTTTGACAGCACTTATACGATATTATAATATAATATAATATAATATATATATTATATAATATATATATATATATCGGGGAACTGGCGTTGCCACATTGAGAGCATTATGTTGGCAACAGAGGGGTAAGGCAGTGATGGAGAGTAGCCTCGACAGAAAAGAGAATGCAAGAGAGAGAGAAAGCCAATCATGCTCCAGAAGCATGGACCCAGGTTTTTGTCATTCAGTGCAAAGAGATGCTGTAGCTTTACATACAGAGATGAAGGCGACTCGCGGTAAAAGCGCTGTGCTGCTAGCAGCGGGCGACAGATAACATTTTTTTTAATTTATTTATTTATTCTTATTTAGTTTAATAATGCCACTGGTTTGAGGACCGTCCCGCGTAGCCTCGTTTATGGACGGAAAGAATCCAATAACTATGATATTATATAGATATATAACGGATATCGCAGAGATAGTAAAGTATAGTAAATATTAATATTTGAAGGCAATTACAATGCGTATAAAAAAATAAAACAAAAGATGTTGTTTTTTTTTTGTCTTAATCATTTCAAAGAAACTTTTCTTCAAGACGAAAAAATCAAGAAATGAACCGTGTCTTAGTTTTTTGCGTGGGTGATCTTTTTTTTTCTTTTTTCTTTTCTTTCTTTCCTTTCTTCTTTATTATAGTTTAATGTTTTTTATTTTTAAATACGCATTGTAAATTGCCTTCAAATGTAGTATATATTATAACATAACTTAACAATCTTCAGCAAATTAACCAATTACTTTTAATAATTATATAATATATATATTTATATTTATATAATAATATAATTATATTATAATTTAATATATATATGCTCTCATGTCGGTTTTTCTAGTTGGAATATCTGAAAACAATAGAACTGTAATATATGTTAAAAACTCCAGAATATGGGAATTTTTGAAGTATCTTTATCCGATTTGAAATAACAAAGATTATATCACTATAAATTGCTTTTCATCGTAAATGATAATGAACTTTTAGGTTATATTATTGGTTAGTGGCCATTTTTCATTCTTTTTTTTTTTTTTTTTTTTTTATCTAATATATAACAAGATCATACTGAATTGAACAAGTTTTTACGAATTTATACAAAACAAAACTCTTTAATTATTTATCTGAAATCTGAGATGAAGGTTTGATAATTTGTATTATTTAGATTTCGGACTATTGTCCTCGATCTTAATTGTTATATACACAACTTTTTGGCTATGTGTCCCCAGATTTTCTGGACTGCTGTCTTATGATTATTTATATAAAAACTTTTGGCTGGTGTGATCTCGACCCTCTGCAAGCTTGTATTAGTTAAAATCGCAAACCATTTTTTTTATTTTCGAACATTGTGTATATCATAAGATGGGGATAACGTCTGGAATCTAAAATAAAAAACAAATTATGGTTTATCTTTCAAAACCGAATCCCAGTATCATGAGTTTGGGTGTTTCCAGTTGGTACTTTTTTGAGTTTCGGTGCGAAACTATCTGTATGTTTTCTCGTGGAGGCGCGTGGTGTAATGGTTAGAGTGTAGGAAATGATCGTCGTCCTGCGTTCAGCAGACGAAGCACAGTCCAATAGAGCTATATCCATTGGAGGTAATTCAACTACTCTCTACATGGGTATAGTAGGGCAGTGGCTTTACTTGGTGCACCAGTCTAGGAAACGGATCTTTGTTATGCAACATCCGATAAAAATTTATAAGCCAAGACCATAGACCAGGTACATTAAGGCAACATGTGCCTACATGGGAGATTCCACCTCTGGAGGTGCAGTCGTAATCTAGAGTCCGCTAAATAATTAAAACGATTGTATTACCTAGTAGAATGAACCATATCGTATGTAATTGTGAAGAAGAAAGGGAAAGAACAAAAGAAGTTGCTACTGTCAGAGGGAGAAAGAAATGAAAAAGAAAGGTGAGATAAGGGAGCGATAGTGCTTTATTGCTGTTTCAACTGGAAATTGCAAAAATTAAAAAAATAAGAAAAAGTAAAGAAAAAAAGAATCTTCGCGTCAGAAAGTATTATAACTTTTTAACATATTCAACAATAAAATCAACCTCAATCCCTAAACCGTAACCCAATTGCAAAATGTTAATTCATAGACTGTGTAAACTGTCATTGGGATACCAAAAACTTTCGTTTAATTTTCCGACTAAATCAGACGTCAGCCCCCAACAATTTTGTAGATTACTTTTGATAACATATCAAATGTTGAAATTATATAATTAATCATACGTGGTAATTAACGGTTCCAAGAGTACTGAAAAATATATTTTTCATCCTATATTGTAGGTATTTTTACTTCTAGTAATAATATCATTCTGGGTGAAATTTTTTAAGTTTAAATTTAATAAAAATATATTAAATAGAAGGCTAATGAACTAAATAGAGGCAGTAAGAATCTGAAAGTGAGGGTAATAATGAAAAAAAAAAGAAAACTGAAAACTTACTCTTCCATCACTCCCGTCTCTCATTGCAAATTTTTCTACTTCAGCTATTTAAGGTTCAAATAAGAATAAATGACAGTTTATTTTTCTTGTTAATGGATTCCCTTTTAAGATAATCCCAACATTTTTTGGTATATTATTAAAGATAAAACAAACATTAGAATCAATTAATATTAAGCACATATTATTAAAATTATTTTTGAATACAATAAAATATCTTCCGGTTCACACTGTAAACTGCTAAATTTGTTGTATATCAAAATACAATTGAATGTTATTAGCATGTTAGATATGGCAAAGATTAAAGTAAAAAATTTAATTGAAATGTGGTTTAAAAAAAATAAAAATCAGGGAGAATGAGAGTAAATAACTAAGGATTGTGACTTGACTAGTGAATATAGTACTAATCGGGTCTTTTTTTTCACCACACACACACCACACCCCACAACACACACATAAAAATATTATAGAATAAAAAAAAATTAAAATATAAAAAAAAGAATAAAAAGATAAAAAAAATAAACAAAAAAAAACATAAAATAAAGAAAAAATAAGAAGAAAGAAAATCAAAAAATAAAAAATAAATAATAAGAAATATATATAACAAGAAAATCAAAAGAATATATGAATATTAGGAGATAATAATAAATACAGAATAAAAAAAAAATAAATAAAAGAACAAAGAAGAAGAAAAGAAAGAAATGACGGATATAACAAGAACTAAAGGAAAAAAAATACAAAGATATAAAATGAAAATGGCAGTATGAATGAATATAGAAGAAAAGAGATATGATTAAAATAAAGTGAAAGAATGAATGAAAACTAAAGAACGACTAGAAGACATGGAGACAAATACTAAAGAAAGAAATATCTAAAAGAAAGAATAAAGAAAGAATGAAGAGAAATGAAAGACTAAAAGCATTAAAAAATAAAGGAATTGTAAGTGTTAGTCACGATGTTTTCAAGGCAAAAGCTAAATAAAGAAAAATGGGTATCTCTGCTGATGAAATGGCACTACGGCCATTGCTTCCGCACGCAGAAGCGGGGAAGAAACACGAATAGATATCTTGCGAAGGGAGGACGAGGACAAACTGGTGTCTGTGGGAGGAGAGGAACTGGGCCGCCGGATGGAATCATGCTTAGCTTGAACTGAGCTTAATGCAGTGGGTGTAAAGAGAAATAGCTTCAGCGCACACACGCGACTCTGCCGCCGACGATATCATAGCAGGCACGGTGGCGACTCGCGCTGATCTCGATGGAAGCGCAATCCACTGAGTATGTGGACGCGGAATAGAAAGGTCTGAAGAGGCTGAATGAGAGGAAACCGGATATGAAAAACCAGAAACAGGAAGTAATGGAAGTAATGATGGGTAGTTTAGAAACAGAAGAAAAAGGTTGATATTGTAATTAGAAAAAGAAAGAAGAGTGGGTTATGGAAAAGCGAGAAAGAGCAAAAAGATATAAAAAGACATATCTCTCTCCTCTCTCTCTCTATAATATATAATATATATACGTAATATATTGTGTGTGTAGAGAGGAGACGACGATCAAGAAAAAGACAGACAGACGACAAGAGAGACAGAGACAGAGAAGGCAGAGGAGACGTGACAAGGACAGAGGAGGACCAGAGAGACAGTGACAGAGACGAGAAGGACAGAAAGGGTAAGAATGATCAGAGAAACTTAAGTTTTAAGAAATACAATAAATAGATTATGCTCGGAGAAAATAGGTGGAGACGAGAGATTCAGATACGACAGAGAAAGTATAACAGACAGAATATCGTGTAATAGTTTTGGTAGCGAGGAAAGGAAGAACACACACACAAAGTACCACGATAGTGGATATTCACACTGAGGAACAAGAAAGAAAGAAAGAAAAGATACCACACATACACATCACCTCTAGGCAAACTCCCCACCCATAAATGTAATATGATCAAGAGCGCTAAGAGTTAATGTCTTTTAAGATACAAACACCATGTCAAAAGTAACAGATTTTAAAGGTGCTATTCACACTGAATTTGACACAATTCAACAGTGAATGTAAATTAAATGCGATATTCTTTATTACACTATTCTATATACAGGGTTGATTAATAGTTTATATATATATATATATATATATATATATATATATATGAGAAGAAAATATTTAAAAAATATAACAAACACAGGATGTTATGATTAGGGAAACAATTTATGTGTAATACTTAAGCATTTCAGTATATTGTACCATCTTCAGGACACTGTTAAGTAATGTTTATGTGAGGGACAAAGAAAATGTTGTGTACAGTGAATGTGTGAATAAGATGTTATTAACCGTTAATTTTTATATGCCCGTTTGTTTACGAAAACCAATGACGTTATCAATGCATGTCATTGCTTTTGTAAACAAAAGCGCATATAAAAATTAACGGTTAATAACATCATATTCACACATTCACTATACACTTAACATCTTTCATTTTGTCCCTCACATAAACATTACTTAACAGTGTCCTGAAGATGGTACAATATACCGAAATGCTTAAGTATTGACACATAAAATTGTTTCTCCTAATCATAACATCCTGTGTTTGTTATATTTTTTAAAATATTTTTGAAGTGTGAGTGGTATGTGCTCATGAGGGTTCGGAGTGTATTATCAGCTATGGCTTTGGGTAGCGTGTTGTGTATAGTGTCGTTAAGTTCGTGGTATATTTTTTGCAGGTTTTTTTGTTGTTTGGCATATGCGTTGTTTAGGGCTAGGTTCTTCAGAGTGGTTCCAGTCCTGTTGAATATTTGTTGGGCCTTTTTCTGGTAATAGGTGTTGTTGTTGTGTTGGAAATTATTTTCGGTCTCAGTCCCTTAGTGAATGATCTGGAATCTTTTACATGCGCTAAGGAAGATATCGGTACGTGTTTGTACCAGTTTTTTTTTAGAGTTGTTGCAATTTAAGCAATCTATTGTGTAGACCTCACGAAAACAATCAAAAACATTTTATAGAAATAAAATAATTATAAACTCACACACTCCGCAGCAGGGGTCTACACAATAGATTGTTTAAATTGCAACAAAAATATGTAGGAGAGACTTCTAGATCTTTGACTAAACGGGTCTCAGAACATAGATATATTAAACGAGCTTTTCTAAACAACGCCCTTGCTAAACATATTATAGACACTAACCATACCTTTGATTTTAAAGGTGACAAAATATTAATTCACATACACAATAGAACACTACGTAGAATTATGGAATCTTTCGTTATATATATATTTATGTAAAGAAGAACTTAATGTATACGGATTTGGAATAAACAAATGAATAGATGAGAAAGAAGGAAGGAAAAAGAGAAAGAACAGACAGACGAAGAATGAAAGAAAAGAAAAGAAGCAAAAAAAAAAAGAACCGGAGGAAATAAAAATATTAAGATAAATCTAAATTAAGAAAAAAAAATTAATTAAAATAATTGCAAAAGGAAATGAAGGAAATATTTTTAAGTGTTCTTTTATTTCAGAAATAGGAATATTGAAACAAAAGGAAAAAAAAAAACAACAAAAAACAGGAAAAACCATAAAACGAAAAGAGTAAGGAAGAGAGAGAGAGAGAGAGAGAGCGAGAGAGAGAGAGAGAGAGACGAGAAGAGAGAGAGGGGGGAGAGAGGGGAAGGGAAATTGTGTGAGTTCTTTTTTTCCAGAAATAAAGGAAATATGAAACATAAAGAAGCGAAAAAAACATAAAACTGAGAGAGAGAGAGAGAGAGAGAGAGAGAGAGAGAGAGAGAGAGAGAGAGAGAGAGAGAGAGAGAGAGAGAGAGAGAGGGGGGAAGGGAAATTGTGTGTGTTCTTCTTTCCAGAAATAAAGGAAATATTGAAACAAAAAGAAGCCAAAAAAACATAAAACTGAGAGAGAGAGAGAGAGAGAGAGAGAGAGAGAGAAAAAGGAGGAAGAAAGAGGAGGGGGGGAAGAGAGAGAGAGAGAATAAAATGAAAATTGTGTGTGTTCTTTTTTCCAGAAATATTGAAAACAAAAAGAAGCCCCAAAAAATAAAATAGAAGAGAGAGAGAGAGAGAGAGAGAGAGAGAGAGAGAGAGAGAGAGAGAGAGAGAGAGAGGGAGAAAAATAAAATGAAAATATTACAAAGTAAAATCATCAACAAACGAAATAATCAAATTGTGACAGACTGGTCGCCCTTCCAATATGGCGTCCGAACAATCTAAAGTGATAATAACATCCCACTGACAAATCGCCTCTGGTATCTGTTTTTGTTTTTTCAAATAATTGCTTTCTATTCGACATGGCAATCAAATTGATACCAAAAAAAATAAAATAAAAAAGAGAAAATAATAAAATAAAGAAATAACCCTTTTACACGTTACAAAATAATTGTAGTTGATTTTAATCTGTCGCCTGTTTTATACATATTTTGAAAAATTCTTTGGTTTTCTTCTATATATATATATAAAAGGAGTTTGGTATGTGCGTGTCGAGGTATAACTCCGAAAAGGTAGGTCACTCGGATTCCAAATCTTGCACACACCTTGATATCCTTCTAACTAAGAAACACACCAAATTTGGTTATTGATTTTTACTGATTAAGGGATATAATTAATTAATTAAGCCAAAATCAACCAGTTTGCGAAATTGGCCGTATTCCAACTCCTGCTCATAATAAAATATTGTTCACTGCCTGCTTTTTTTTCAGCGATATCAGCATAGAATTTTAATTTTAGTGAATAAATTTCGCAGTCTAAGCTCGGAATTTACCGCCTATTTATGGTCCAATTTTTAAAATATTTATATGTTTAGAAAGAAAAGAAAATAATAGTTCTAAATATGTAATTTGTATGAGTTTTCATCTATTGAATTATTTTTACAGCGTGTTAAAACCTATAAAATATGGCTTCGGGCAACTGCTTTCTAGCTTCAGTATAAATTTATCTATCGCGTATGATGTTGGTCACGCATAAGCCATGGTAGCAGCACAACTCTAGCAGTCTCTGGCCGTTTTCATTGATCTTCCCCCATCCATATACACCAAGGCATGTGGGCCAAGTCACGTGGTCAGCTCCCACTCTTGCATTGAAGTCACCGAGCATGTAAACATTTTCGGTGTTCGGGATCTCGGATAACACCGCATCCAAGTTTTCGTAGAATTTGTCTTTCTCCTCTGGAGTTGCATAGATGATGCTTGGGTGAGACAGAGAGGAGAGTAGCCTTGACAGCAAGGAGACCCAGAAAGAGAGAGAGAGAGAGAGAGAGAATAGCCAGCGGCCACAGAAAGCATCACAGTTTGTGTGCATTCAGTGTCACTCAAGAATTGACCTGCAGAGTCACTTGCGCAGATGCAGATAACTTTTTAAAACATTTTTGGACACTGCGCCATCGTCCTTCGTGGGTGGAAAGGATCCAGTTATTGATCGCATTTTATATAAATCTGTATGGAAGCGTAGGAAGCGCGTGGTGTAATGGTTAAAGTCATGAGAAATGGACTCGTTGCCCCGAGTTCAAATCCTGGATGTGGTAATTGCATTTCACTTTGCGCTAATAAACTTGGGAAAGGTATGAATCCTACTCTCTCTCTCCAGCTATAGATAAATAGTAGGGCAGACTGGGCTCTTTAACCATGGTTAGGCCACCGGTCTAGGAGAAGGACAACTCTGAATTCAAACCTGTTGAACTCCGCTTAAGGTATTGACATTGTGTCACATCCAGCTCGTGCGTAGGGGTTGGTAAATATATATATATAAATCTGTATAAAATCTGTGAGGGAGGAATATTATTAAAAGTGAATTTCGTAGGTGTTCATGATGGATTTTCATTTTATATTTTATATTTTTTTATGGTTTTAAGGTCGATGTAGCCAGGAGGATGAGGCAAAAGTTTTACATTATTTAGGTGCTTTATGATTCAACTAGAAGTGGCTACCTGGCGTCGCCTGGGTCTATGGGTATGTTTTTAAAAAGTTAGTTCCGCAGATTTATTATTACTGAATAGTGAATTGGATCCTCGCAGGACGCCCCTTTAAGATCCCTACGTAGAAAAACTTCAGCCACTCTGAAAAGAAAAAATAATGTTATACTATTCAAAATATCAAATTCAAAAAAAAAAAATGCTCTTATCATTTAGATTTTATTTCATAATTATCTTCACGAATATAAATCAAATCTTAATCATTTTTGCTCAAAAAACAAGATCTGGTGATATTGAACGTGTACATTTATTTACTTTGTCGTTAATTATTTTATTTTTGTAGTTTCCATCGGACAGCCACACATATACATACACACTACTGCCCTTTATATACGTATAGATAAATTATATATTCTTGTAGATTCAAACATATTAATATTGATCAAAGGGTTTTATAATTTGGTTGAAGCATTGTGTTTATATTGGTTTGCTGGATGGTTTTGAAGGCTATCACAATGCAAGTGTAAAGAAAAATAAGGTAATTATGGTGTTGTTTGTTAACCTGTGATATATTCTCAATATTTCGAGATAAAAATCTCTTCTACAGAAGATCTCCCGAACTGAAGATGTTGCTAGTGGCTGTCCATTTTGTTTTGTCTCATACCTTCCAAACTCTGTGAGTGTGTGTGTGGGGGTTGTTTGTTTATGTGTGTGTTTGTGAGTGTGTGTGTCTCTGTGTGTGATTATGTGTGTGTGTCTGTTCCGTTTTAGATTATTATTCCAGATTTGACTCGCCCTCTAAGCATAATTTTTTTGTTTATTAACAGGACCATCTGATTTTTTCTTTTTTTATGTGCGCGCGATTAACATTCCAGAATTTGTCCTAACTTCGTTTTTTTTTGTTGTTATAGTTTATTTTGTTTAGTTATTTATGGGTATGTGTGTGTGTGCAATTTTCATGCCTATCAAAATCACCTGTTGTCCTGTTGTGTGTGTGTGTGTGTGTGTGTGTGTGTGTGTGTGCATTTGTTTCCAATTCCAATTGCAATAGAGAAAAGGGGTCTTGGGAATCCTTCAAGAGTGTGGTTACTACATGTCTTGGGAATTATAAGGACTTTGAATATGCATTGGCTGTTGAGAGCTTGGCGGAGAAATTCAAATCTTTGAAATAATGAATAAATATAAAAATGCAATCGTTGCATCAACACTTGGATATTTTTCATAAAATTTTAATGCAGTGAGAAATAGTCATGTTTTCATTAAGACATTCAGGCGATGGAAAAGGCCCGTTGAATGTTAATGGGATTAATTGATGGTGGGTGCCGGATACAGTATCACAAAAACCAGGAAGAAGATCCCAAAACATCTACTTGCCAAACTCACTAAGAACATAAATGATGAACCTAAGAAAAGTTTTTTAAGGAATATATATATATATATATATATATATATATATATATATATATATATATATATATATATATATATATATATATATATAGTGTGAGATGGTCAGTGTTTCAGCTTTTGCTAATTTTTATATGTGCGTTTGTTTACGAAAGCTATATATATATATATATATATATATATATATATATATATATATATATATCTTTGGGAGATTATGTGCTTAATTAAAGTCATACCTAATTTGTTAATTGATTTGTTATAATTAAATGAATTAGGCGTGCATATCGGTTTAAAACATATTTAAATATATATTTAAACCGATATGCACGCCTAATTCATTTAATTATAATTAATTAATTAACAAATTAGGCATGACTTTAATTAAGCACATAATCTCCCAAAAATTATCGGCCTCCACCATTTCAAATACATTGTTTGTTCACTTCATATATATATATATATATATATATATATATATATATATACAAAGGTTAAAAATTAAAAAAGTAATGTGATTTTGTTTAGGACAGGTATAATTACCAACACAGAAACATGTATCATACACCAAAATGAAGCTGGTCCTCTGTGGATCACATCCCTACTTCTCCAAATAGTCACCGTTTTTCTTAATAGCAATATTCCACCTTTGAATGGGAGCATGTAACCCTGACCCGTAAAATTCGCTTGACTTTACGTTAAGCTACTTCTGTAGTAAAGAATCTGTGAGACTAAATTGCTAATCATTACATTATGACGGGACGCATTAGAAAAAGAAAGACGTATTAACACAAGGTCTTTTTAGCGTGGAGAAATTTTTTTTTGGGGGGCGGAAGCATCCAGTGAGGATCGAACTCGCTATTCAGTAGTAATAGATTTGCGATAATATCGTGCTAACCCCGACGGGTTGCCTATGATTTTTGAATATATATAATATAATTTAGATATCTTTGTAGATCCAGACTTACGAATATGGTTATCGGATGGAACCTTCTCGTTTCCGATGACGATTGCAATAGAACAAGGGTCTTGGGAATTCTTCAAGAGTGTGGAACCAAATGTCTTGGGAATAATAAGAACCTTGAAGATGCATGCATTGCCGAAGTAATTCCAATTCTATGGGATGATAAATGGATATCAAATTACAATTCTTGCATCGACACTTGGATTTTTTCCCAAGAAATTCCAATGCAGTGAGAAATGGTCAGGTTCGCATCCAGTCTTTGAGAAGATGGAAAAGGCCAATTGAATGTTAATGTGATGATATATATATAATGGAGGCGCGTGGGCTAGTGGTTAGAGTCGTGGAAAATGGACTCGTCGGTTCAAGTTCAATTCCTAGACAAAGCTGTTGGCATTTTACATAGCGCTAATACCCTTGGGAAAGGTATGAATCCTTATATTCTCCCTCCAGCTATGGGATAAATAGTAGGGTAGACTGGGGTCTTTAACCTTGGCTAGGTAACCAGTCTAGGAAAGGGATAACTCTGAATTTAAAATTCCTATCGACTGTGTCAAAAAGTGTGGAATGGTCCAACACAAGCCTTCACCACTATAAACAAATCACTGTGTTGGTTGTTCATTGGATGAACACTCATGCGTCGAAAATCGATGAGAGAGAGTCCATACATATATATATATATATATATATATATATATAATATATATGGTGTGTGTGTGTGTGTGTGTGTGTAAGAATGGAAAGGGAATTGAATCCGACAATATGAGGAAAAAATGAGTAAATAAATGTAGATGGATAAAAATGAATTTTATCGATATCACTTTTAATCGATATCACTTACACATGTGTTTATCAAAATGTATACAGATTTACGTGATTATTATTAAAATAATCAGATGGAGTTGAAATGATGATAATAATAATAATGTATAAAATATTCCGTACACAGAGTGATTTTTTACGACCTTCATCAGAGTGAATTTTTTTATTTATTTATCTTTTTTCAAACATATATATATATATATATATATATATATATATATATATATATATATATATATATATATATATATATATATATATATACTAGGGCCAACAATTCAAGCGTTAAATTCAAATTTGACAGTGACGGAGTCACATACCCACCCGAAAAGAAATTACCAAAAATCAGAGAATAAACTGATTTTAATGAAATTTTCAGTGTTGATATATTAATTATATTGCATCACTTAGGAAGCGCGTAGTGTAATGGTTAAGGTCATGAGAAATGGACTCGTCGCCCCGAGTTCAAATCCTGGTCGTGGTAATTGCATTTCACTTAGCGCTAAATGGCTAAGCTAAATACCATTGGAAAGGTATGAATCCTAATCTCCCTCCAGCAATGAGTAAATAGTAGGACAGACTGAGCTCTTTAACCACGACTAGGTAACCAGTCTAGGAGAAGGAAAAACTCTGAATTCAAACCTATTAAACTCCGCTTAAGAAATTGACCTTGTGTCACATTCTTCTCGTGCGGAGTGGTTGGTATATATAACCTTAATCTCTTCAGTTATCACACTTTGATAAAGACAGATAATTATCGCGCCATTTTGGTTGCTGCCTTTACAGTGTAACCATGGTCGCCACCAGCCTTATGCACCAAGGAAATAACCCGTTTCAGGGGCTGAATTCATCAGAGGCTTTTTAACACAATTCGTGGACAGTGTACTACCGTGTAGAAGTCTGCATGTGTAGATTTATCATGAAATTAATTAAAGACTTTCAAATTTTTTCAGGTCAGTCAACTTTGACCCCTCTATCTTAGTGGCGCAATATGAATATTAGGTATTTAAGGCGAATTTTTGTATAATAGCAAATAGCGGAAATTCGGAATAAGAGCAAGCGAAAAACCTTCGCCATCCCAGCTTTACTGAGTAATGAATTTCTAAGCCTTTTTTTAAAGAAATACTAAAATTGTTTTTTGTCGGAGAGGACCCTTTCGATCACATCAAGCCCTAGCACCTATATGATTGTCCTTATGGCCAGCCCCAACCCTTTTTATCATGATATGCTAGAAGGCGGTGGCTGAGGGTCTTCATGTCCTGGGAATGACGTTAAAATCTATCTGATGGCGAGGTTTCAGTCGTGGGGTTGATATGCCTTAAAACAAAACCTAAGATTAATTTTGTTAAGATATAAATCACCTTGTTGGGTCATTTAATGCCTACAAAGTTTTGAAATAAATTCATTCTTAACGGATACTCTTTTAACCGATTGATGGGACACTAACAGGTACTAACAACCCGGGTCAGAGTGGACCTTGTAGCAATAGTGATGAAGGGGTGCTCCACATTCTCCAGAAACGGAACCTCACCATCCTATATAGAGTTTAATGTCATTTCCGGGGTATAAAGTCTCTCAGCCACCACCTTCTAGCCCAATTGATAAAAAGGGTGGGTTTGCCATAAGGGTTAGGACAATCATATAGGTGTCTAGGCTTGACGTGAACAACCGATTAATTGTAGGGGGCCTCTCCGACCGCCCGTCTAGCCTAATCAAGGGCCTTAAAAATACAAATGACAGACATCATTTTACACTCTGTTTTGTATTATTTGTACTAGCAAATATATGCACCATCCGGGTGCAAGTATTTAAGTTTTAATATAATAAAATATATTAAATTAGAAAGGCTAATGAAACTGAATAAGAATGCAGATAAAAAGATTTGGAACAGAGGGGGTATAATTGAAAAATAGAACAACTTTGAAACTAACTCTTCCATCATTTTCCATTACTCCCGTCTTTCATTGGTAAATTTTCCTAATTTAACTATTTAGTTAAAATAGGAAGTAAAGAATAATATTACAGTTATTTCTTCTTGTTAATGGATTTTTTAAAAGATTTATCCCCAAGATTTTTGCTCATATTCAATAAGATAAAAACAAACAATTAGAAATCAATAATACCAAGCATATATTTATTAAAATCAATTTTTTAAGATCAATATGCAAATTAGCCTTCCCATTCACACTGTAATCCGCTATTTTGTTGTATATATAAATACAATTGCATGTTATTAGTATGTAGATATGGTCAACAGTATTAATAATGTAAAACAATTTTATCAATAATTGAGGTTTAAATAGAAATAAAATCCTGGAGAATGTGACGTAAATAACTAAGGGAATTGTGACTTGAGTAGTAATATAGTTTCGGTTACAGACAGACAACCCCAAAATCTCCATTATGATAAGATTATCCGTACTTTATTGTTAATGTTGTGCAGATAACAATAAATACGAGGACAAAAGTCCGAATAAATCCAAATAATCCAAAATATCTATTTTTGTTTGCAAGATTGTGTTGCGTCAGAAAGATTTAAAATTGTGGAGGAAGTTGAATTTTGTTTTTAAAAAGTTTGCTTTTTTTTCTCTGCCTCGATTCGAACCTGGTTTGCCAGGTTTGTTTTCGGTCTTATCAGACAGAAGTGTGCCAGTAAATTTGTGCGATTGTATTAGCTTGTAAGTAATACTTTTTTTGGCGAAGAATTCTCCGACAATCATCATCCTTTTGTGTCTTGATAATGATCATTTAGTCTCAGCCAAAAGTTGTTCGGGGGAACAATAATATATTTGGCCCATAAAAAATAGATCCAATAACGACCATATAGCAATTGTATATAGAAAGCACTAATTATTCCCAGAAAGAAAGAAAAGAAGGAAAAAGAATTGAAGTAATTGTGAAACATATTAATATTGTTGCTAAACAATATATATATATATATATATATATATATATATATATATATATATATATGTATGTGTGTGTGTGGTGTGTGTGTGTGTGTGTGTGAGTGAGTTTGTGTGTGTGTATATATATATATGTGTGTGTGATATATATACATACGTATGTTTATATATATATTTGTGTGGTCTGTTCATATATATATGTATATGTGTTTATATATAGCTCTGTGTGTTTATATATGTGTGTGTGTGTATTTATATATGTGTATGTGTTTATATTTACATGTGAGTGTGAGAAACATATTAATATTGTTGCTAAACAATATATATATATATATATATATATATATATATATATATATATATATATATGTATATATTATGTATATATTATGTATATATATATATATATGTGGCGTGTGTGTGTGTGTGTGTGTGTGATGTGTATATATATATGTGTGTGTGTGTTTATATATTTATACGTGTGTTATATATATATATATATACATATATATATTTGTGTGTGTCTGTTCATATACATATGTATATGTGTTTAATGTATATATAGCTCTGTGTGTTTATATATATGTGTGTTTATGTATATGTGTGTTTGTGTGGGTGTGTTTATAGATATATGTGTGTGTGTATTTATATATGTGTGTTTTTATATATACATGTGACACACACACACACACACACATATATATATATTTATATATATATATATATATATGTGTGTGTGTGTATATATATGTGTGTGTGTTTGTATGTATATATAATGTGCGTGTATGTTTATATATATATATACGTGTGTTTATATATATATATATATATATATTTGTGTGTGTCTGCTCATATATATACGTATATGTGTTTATGTATATATAGCTCTGTGTGTTTCTATATGTATATATGTGTGTGTGTGTCTATGTATATGAGTGTTTGTGTGACTGTGTTTATAGATATATGTGTGTGTGTTTATATATACATGTTAGTCTGAGAAACATATTAATATTGTTGCTAGACAATATATATATATATATATATATATATATATATATATATATATATATATATATATATATATATATGTGTGTATATATATATATATATATATATATATATATATGTATGTGTGTGTGTGTGTTTATATATATATATATATATATATACGTTGTTTATATATATACATTAGTGTGTGTCTGTTTACATATATATGTATATGTGTTATGTATATATAGCTGTGGTGTTTATGTATATATTCCTCTGTGTGTTTATATATATATATATATATGTATATATATATGTGTGTGTGTTTATATGTATGTGTGTTTGTGTGGATGTGTTGATATTTATATTTATATGTGTGTGTGTTTATATATATATATATGTGTGTGTATGTGTTTATATATAAACATGTGGGTGTATATATATATATATATATATATATATATATATATGTTTGTGTGTGTATATATATGTGTTTGTGTGTGTGCATATATATATGTGTGTTTGTGTGTGTGTGTATACATATATTTGTGTGTTTATATATATATATATATATATACTTGTGTCCCAATTTAAGAAGACTATGTTTTTCTTTTTCTGTTTCTTTATTTCCAGAGTCGGATTATCATCTTTTGTTGTTGTTCTTATTTTGTTTTGTAGCCATAACCGGAAGTGAGTGTAATCTTCTGTTTTATTAATACCCAATCGAAGATACTTTTCCCATTTTATCTTTGACCAGCTTGTCCGAAACGCAGAACCGGAAGTACAAAAGCTAGGCGGAAGGAAGTCTTGCGTCCCTTGTGATTTCTTTTTTGTTGTTTTTTGTTTATCTTTTCCCAAAACACAAGTTATTGATTCGACTAATTTCGTTATTTTTACCGACATATGTTCTCCGTCAACATCCGGGTCACAAGGAGAGGGATCCAGACCATAAGGTTGTTGACAAAGGATTGGACGTAATTGAGTAGTAATACCATTGTTATACTGAAGACCGTGATTTCCGTTGAGATATATCCTCTAATTGCATAGGTCGCCTCCTATCGGCGTCGATTAGAATACGCTGTCTGCATCCCCGGTAGTAGATAGGTAGTAATGTAAGCGGAGTGGCCTATAAGGAGCCTAGTGGGAGGCGCGTGGTGTAATGGTTAAAGTCATGGGAAATGGACTCATCGCCCCGAGTTCAAATCCCGGATGTGGTAATTGCA
>CM042171.1:2676334-2691334 GCA_023376005.1 Doryteuthis pealeii | reverse complement strand
TAAAAAAATCAGGGAATTAACGAAAATTTTTATATTTTTTAAAGTCAGTTAACTTTGAACCACATATCTTTATATATACTAGCAAATATATGCACCCTCCGGGTGCAAGTATTTAAGTTTTAATATAATAAAATATCATGTTGAATTAGAAAGGCTAATGAAACTGAATAAGAATTCAGATAAAAATATTTGGAACAGAGGGGGTATAATCGGAAAATAGAACAACTTTGAAACTAACTGTTCCACCATTTTCCCTTACTCCCGTCTTTCAGTGGTAAATTTTCCTAATTTATCTATTTAGTTAAAATAGGAAGAAAAGAATAAAATTACAGTTATTTCTTTATGTTAATAGATTTCTGTTAAGATTTATCTCCGAGATTTTTGCTCATATTTATTAAGATAAAACCAAACAATTTGAAATCAATAATACTAAGCATATATTTATTAAAATCAATTTTTTAAAGATCAATATGCAAATTAGCCTTCCCATTCACACTGTAAACCGCTATTTCGTTGAATATATAAATATAATTGCATGTCATTAGTATGTAGATATTGTTAACAGTCTTAATGATGTAAAACAATTTTACTAATAATTGAGGTTTAAATAAAAAATAAAATCATGGAGAATGTGTGTAAATAACAAAGGGAATTGTGACTTGTGTAGTTTCGGTTACAGACAGACAAACCCACAATCTCCATTATAATAAGATATATATAATATATATATATATATATATATATCATGTCGCACATGCAGCAAGGGTATCCATGACAATCTTTCGCCAACCTTCCCTATCATTCATTGCACCTGGGAGCTCCTCTGCGGAGCAGCCAGCATCTTCACATAGCTGGTCAATGTAGGTCCAATCTGGGCGCCCCACACTTGCATGTCCATGTGTTAGCTTCCACAGGAGAACGTCGCTTATGAGTTCATCCCTGCTTCTCCAGCAGTGTCCTGCATGCCTTTTCCGTCTCACTCGGATAGTTTGTGAGATGGGAGGGGGGCAGGTGACCGTACAGCTGTTTCCTTGTGGGGTGCTGTTTCCACGACTTATTTAAGACTGCACGCAGCATTCTTGTGCAGCTCCCATCTAGCTTATTCTCAAGACGCTTTGTTAGGGTCCAGGTGGTGCAGCCATATAGCAGCACCGACATATATATATATATTATTATAATGGAGATTGTGTGTTTGTCTGTCTGTAACCGAAACTATGTTACTATACAAGTCACAATTCCCTAAGTTATTTACATCATATTCTCCGTGCTATTTTATTTTTATTTAAACCTCAATTATTGATAAAATTGTTTTACATCATTAAGACTGTTGACCATATCTACATGATATTTTCCACGTACCCCACTTGTACGGGTCAGGCACAAAGGCCCTATTTATGTGGGACCACCCACAAGCCGAGACTCATGGGGTGGCAGGTGAAAAATTGCGTCGATCCCGTCGACATTCCCTCTCAAGGGGGCGCCTCAGGCGATGGGCAATAAACCTAGCCCTGCCCCTTTAAATCAACGGGGCAGGTGTTGCCTGGGGGATGCCCCCCCCTGGGATCGACGCCGTTAATTATAGCAATGGTCCAGAGGCCGAAGCCACTGTTGACCATATTTACATACACAGAAAATGCAATTGTATTTATATATACAACAAAATAGCGGTTTACAGTGTGAATGGGAAGGCTAATTTGCATATTGATACTAAACATTTGATTTTAATGAATATATGCTTATCATTATTGATTTCTAATTGTTTGGTTTTATCATTTTGAATATGAGCAAAAATCTGGGGAATAAATCTTAAAAGAAATCTATAAACAAGAAGAAATAACTAATATTATTCTTTACTTCCTATTTTAACTAAATAGTTAAATTAGGAAAATTTACCAATGAAAGAGGGGAGTAATGGAAAATGGTGGAAGTGTTACTTTCAAAGTTGTTCTATTTTTCAATCATAGCCCCTCTGTTCCAAATCTTTTTATCTGCATACTTATTCAGTTTCATTAGCCTTTCTAATCTAATATGATATTTTATTATATTAAAACTTAAATACTTGCACCCGGAGGGTGCATATATTTGCTAGTATATATAATATACCAAGCGTGTTGGTAAATCCTTGCGGTGAGAAAAAACCCAGCAGAAAGTTTAATTGTAAAAATATACTACCAAACATCAACCGGGGAGAAAAAAAATTTTGAAAAAAAGAAAAGACCAAGATAGTTGTACCAACAAAAAATAATCTATTGGTACAGTATTTGGTCAAAAGAAAAAAACAATTTATATGTATATATATGTATATGATATATATATATAATCATATAACCGCTAGGAGAATAGCTAATAAGTAAAAAGTGCTCAATACCTAAGTAGAGCAAATAATAAAGATAAATCTAATGAGTCAGACGAACCTACTATTAGTTTCGCTTAATGCTCTTCAGGGCTAAGATCTGACTCTTACCCCTGAAGAGCATTAAGCGAAACTAATAGTAGGTTCGTCTCATTAGATTTATATATATATATATATATATATATATATATATGTTTCACTCATTCGACTTCTTCGTATTCTTTCACAGATTGTTCATTTCTCCTGGTCTCATTCTTTTTCTTTTTCTTCTTTCGTGGTTAGCCATTTTTACTTTCCTGACTCCTTGACCATCTTTGTATTTCATTTCCATCATATACAATGAAGATCTTCTTCCTCTTCCCCTGATTCTTCTTTTTCTTCTTCATTCGTGGTCAGCCATTTTTACTTTTTACTTGATACATTGGCCAACGGCAACACAAACACAGTGAAATCGTTTCCTGTGTGCTGACGTAGGCAATATTTACAGTCTGGACTCGACTCATTCGACCAGAAACATCCAGTTTGTAAAAGTGTCTTTCTCCAGACATAAAGACGCGAGTAGAAAGGATCGGACGTTCCTGTTGCATTTTTCCATTTACCTTCCCCACGTATATCGTCCCGCTGGATGGGTAAGTAATCCGGTTTACGCTTGAACAAGTCAATTTGTTAGTGAACTGTCTACTGCTGACGTCAAGTCATTAGCACCTTTGTCTGTTTTTGAGAGATAGACTGTTACAAATTATGAGTAGTCATAAATTGTAAGCAGTACCTGTAAGTAGAATTAAATTTGGGCCGTAAACTTTGAGATCAGGGGAGTCAGTGGAAATTTACCACTGACTGTTAATAACCGTTGACCCCCAGAGGCGCGAATCTCACGCGCTATGAGAAACACGTGATTTAGTTTAGAGATTAGATCCGATCTGACTTTGGAGCACAGAAGACGCGTTTGTCTCTCTTGCTGATGTCATCGCTCCCGCGTGGTGATATGGGCTAGATAAAATAAAAAGCTTGATCAAGCTAACATAAGTCTTGTTAGTTGTTTTAATTACAATGAACAAAATCAGACCAGGAAAAAGAAGCACTTAGAAGAAGAATCAGTTAGAAGAATCAACACATAACCAGGGAAATAAAGATCACTAATATCAGCACTAAAGTAAGTCTCTAATTTCTCTCTCTCTCTCTCTCTCTCTCTCTCTCTCTCTCTCTCTTATCTGAGAACTCTATGAACACTCTCTCGAATATATACCCGATGTTTGATCGGGGTATAAAACAAGACATGTAAAGGTGGACCTTCAGTTAACGAGAAAAACCGGAGAGGAAAGATCTGGAAAAATGAAAGGAAAGAAAAGGGGGTGGAAAAAGAAAGGGAGAAGTGGAGGAAAAGGAAAGGTGAGTGGAGGAAAAGGACTGTGAGTGGAGGAAAAAGGAATGTGAGTGGAGGAAAAGCAAAGTGAGTGGATGAAAAGGAAAGTGAGTGGAGGTCAAATGAAGGTGGGTCAAGGAAAAAGGAATTTGAGTGGAGGAAAAGCAAAGTGAGTGGAGGAAAAGCAAAGTGAGTGGATGAAAAGGAAAGTGAGTGGAGGTAAAATGAAGGTGAGTGGAGGAAAAAAGGAAAGGGCGCGGAGGAAAAGCAAAGAGAGTGAGTGGAGAGACAGAAAAGTGAATGGAGGAAAGAGGAAGGTGAATGGAGGAAAAAAGAGTTTGAGTGGGGGAAAAGGAAAGTGAGTGGAGGAAAAAGGAAAGTGAGTGGAGGAAAAAGGAATGTGAGTGGAGGAAAAGGAAAGTCAGTGAAGGGGAAAAGAAAGTGAGTGGAGGGAAAGGAAGGTAAGTGGAGGAAAAAGAAAGTTGAGTGGAGGGAAAAGGAAGGTGAGAGGAGGGAAAGCAAATTGAGTGGAGGGAAAGGAAGGTAAGTGGAGCAAATGCAAGGTGAGTGGAGGAAAAAGAAAGGGGGGTTACGTGTAGCTAACAGTGGAAATATTTTTGGATTAGTCAGCAAAATGACAGCTGTCGAGGATGTGTAGGGAGAGGAAAGAATGACAGCTTAGTTGGAACTAAGCAGTGGTAGGGAGCAAACGTAAGATGTGTGTCTGTTCCCCAACGAATTTTGACTTGGGGATATAAATGAACCCATTTTAATGGAAATGAACTCGTCGACCAGAGTTCAATTACTGGACGAAGCTGTTTGCATTTCACATGGCATTTATACCATTGGGGAAGGTATGATTCCAATTCTCCATCCAGCTATGGGTAAATAGCTGGGCAGATTGGGCTCTTTAATAACCATAGCTAGGAAACCTGCTAAACTCCGCTTAAGAAATTGAACGTGTGTCGCATCCTGCTCGTGCAGAGACGTGTTGGTATATATATATATATATATATATATATATATATATATATATATATATATATTATATATATATATATATATATATATATTAATATATATAATATATATATATATATTATATATATATGTGTGTGTGTGTGTGTGTGTGTGTGTGTGTATTTGGGCAGCATTCTTTCATTTATACATGTAGAATTAAACTAAAAGCACGTCTGTTTAACAATTTTTTTTCAATGCAGTACTCACATTTTTAAATACCTATAACACTTTTCCTACCAATTCACCTACTTCCAGCCCCCCACATCCCTTAATATAATTTCTACGAGTTCCACTCCTAATCTACTACTAATTTTAAAAAAACTGGAACATAAAAACATCACCCCTGATAATAGCACTTAGAAGTGCCGAAAGTACTTGGGATCAGAACTTTGGTGGATCAATCTACGGATTCCATCCAAATGTAAAAAAAAAAGTTGGCCAGAAAGCTTGAAAAGATCGTTAATAAAATTGTTAAACAGGAGACGTGTCTTTTGTTTAATTCCATACACACACACACACACACAACACACACACACACAAATATATATAAATATATATATATATTTAAAATCATACATAAAATGAATAGGTATATATTCTAGCCAAAACAAGACATTAGGTTTATAAGTTCCCAAAATTCACACTGAATTGTCGGATTGGGCACATGGCCTAGTGGATAAAGTAGTTAGGTTAAGACAGTTCTAAGTGACAGTTATCTCTGGATTCCAGGTTCAATCCTAAGTAGAGAGAGTAACATAGAAAAATAATTAACACAACTCCTACCCCAGCTATGTACAGATATGTTAGCGGAATGAGAACAGGATACCCCTCAGGACTGAATAAAGGGTTAGGTTCGAAGTTCCGTAATGGCTCCGGATTACGACAAGAAGGTTCCCGACTAGGACCTAAAAGTTCCAGAGTTCGAAAAGAAGTTTCCCGAGTCTGAGAAGGTTCCCGAGTCCGACAAGAAATACCTGAAGAAAGCCGGAGGGCATTTTGTCCGAAACGTTATACAAATAACAATAAAGATGAGGACAATAGTCAGAATAACGCAGATAATAATAATCATCAACCCTCATCTCAAACATTCAGAGAAATAATATATATATATATATATATATATATAAAAGTAAAGTCGACGGGGCGGCCTAAAGTCGGTATCAGCCAGACAACGAGGGAGTCTATCCCCTTTTCAATAGCGCTAGACCAAGGAGATTGTTTTAGCATCTGAGGTGGAGCGCCACACCTACCATCAGCTCCTTACTTTACAGCACATACGCTGAGTTGGCGAGGACCGGTATCGAACTAGGAACCTTGTGTTTTCTAGCCGAACGCTCTACCGACTGAGCTAGTGAAATAGATCCAGCAAGTAAATACGTAGCAGGGTACATAATTATTGACCAACCCAAGAAAATGTATAGTACCTTGCCACATTAGTGTTTTTTTTCTTAAGTGTTGGGGAAGGCCCTGGCCATGTTGAGACTTGGATCGCGTACAGATATGTTTACATCTGATAAAACCGGCACTTTTCTTTTGCTCGCTTTGCAAGTCACCTTAATGAATATATTTGTAAGACTTCTTTTCGAGTTGGCGCTTTTGATATGTTTCAACTTTCTCGGCAGCTTTGCGAAGATATGGGTCTGGGCGTCAGATTATTTAAACAGGACGCAAAGCAGGAGATATAAAAGACTCGTCAAAGAAGCTGATCGGATTTTGTAGTCTACAAAAGTCACAAAAGAATCTGAGGATTAGGCATATACAGCGCGGTCTTTGCTAAGGGTAGCTGAATAAAAGTTTATCTATCTATCTATCTATTTATTTATTTATCTTTACCATAATACTTTTATCTATCTCATTATCTATCTCATTATCTATCTATCTATCTATCTATCTCAGTCGATCCAATCTATTTATCTATATCTATCTATCTATCTATCTATCTATCTATCTATCTCGTTATCTATATATCTCAGTCGATTCATATCTTTCTATGACAGTCTGTTAATATCTATTTTAGTTCATATCAATCTATATGTCCCAACATGTTCCTTATCTATCTCATCGTCTATCTATCTCAGTCGATTCATATTTTTCTATCAAAATGTGTTAATATCTATCAGTTCATATAAATCTATCTGTCCCAGTTTATTCATTACCTATCACGTTATCTATCTATCTATCGATCGATCCATCTATCTCAGTCGATTCATATCTTTCTATCAAAATGTGTTAATATCTATCAGTTCATATAAATCTATCTGTCCCAGTTTATTCATTACCTATCACGTTTATCTATCTATCTATCGATCGATCCATCTATCTCAGTCGATTCATATCTTTCTATCAAAATGTGTTAATATCTATCAGTTCATATAAAATCTATCTGTCCAGTTTATTCATTACTATCACGTTCTATCTATCTATCTATCTATCTATCTATCTATCTATCTATCTATCAGTCGATTCATATCTTTCTATCAAAATCTGTTAATATCTATCAGTTCATATAAATCTATCTGTCCCAGTTTATTCATTACCTATCACGTTATCTATCTATCTCTATCTATCTATCTTCTATCTAGTCGATTCATATCTGTCTATCACATCTTTTAATATATATCTTAGTTCATATCAATCTATCTGACCAGTATATTCATTTATCTATCTATCTATCTATCTATTATCTATCTCAGTCGATTCGTACCTTTTCTTCACTGTCTTTAATATCTATCTTAGTTTCATATCTATCTGTCCAGTATCTCATTACTATCTTCTATCTATCTTGCTTATTCTATTTATCTATCTATCTCAGTCCGATTTATATCTGTCTATCACAATATGTTAAATCTATCTTAGTTGTCATATCAATATATCTGTCCGCAGTATATTCATTATCTATTATCTATCTATCTATCAATCTATCTTCTGAGGTGGTTTCGATTAATACCCTTCTATCACAGTCTGTTAATATATATCTTAGTTCATTATCAAGCTATCTGTCCCATTATATTCATTATCCATCCATCTATCTATCTATCTATCTTCTATCTATTTCAATCGATTCATATCTTTCTATCACAACCAATATCTATCTTAGTTCATATCAAGCTATCTGTCACAGTATATTCATTATCTATCTATCTATCTATTTCAATCGATTCATATCTTTCTATCACAATCGTGTTAATATCTATCAGTTCATATCAATCTATCTGTTCCCAGTATATTCAGTACTATCTATCTATCTATCTATTTATCTATCTCAGTCGATTTATATCTTTCTATCAAAAGTATGATAATATCTATAGTTTATATCAATCTATGCTATCCAGATGGTTCATTACCTATGCTGATCTATCTATCTGGACGTCTAACTGCTATGCTAATATTCTACTCAGTAGTTCCATATTTGTCCTATCACAATATGGTTTATAATCTATTTTAGTTCTAATCAAATCTATTGTCCGGCGTATATCCATTATCTTATCTTCGTTAAACTATCTTATCTATCTATCTATCCTATCTATCTATCTATGCTATCTATCTATCTAATCTGTTTGTGGTTTTTAAGGGGTCAATAGAGAAATAAAAGCGACGGGTCAACAAATGTAGGGAAATGTAGTTAACAAAGAGTAGACAATTACAATACAGAGAAGTGGGAAATACGTCGAGCAATAGAGAGTTATGAGCTGACTCGCATTGGGCCTTACTCTTGCAAGCCATAATTGTTCCTGTACTTTAATAGTAACAGTCGCGTCATTCCATTTGGTCTTATAGAGTATATCACCTATAAAAACTATCTATCTATCTCAGTCGTTCATATCTGTCTATCACAGTATATGTTTAAAATCTATCTTAATTCATATCAATCTATATATCGCAGTTATTCCGATTACCTATCTCGTTATCTATCTTATCTATCTATCTATCTATCTATCTATCTATCTATCTATCTAGTCGAATTCATATCTGTGCTAATCACAATATGTTAAAATGCTATCTTAAGGTTCATATCGAATCTAATCTTGTCCCAGGTATATTCTGTATCTATATCTATCTTATCTATTATCTATCTCAGTCGATTCACTATCCTTCTCATGCACAGTCTGTTAATAATCTATCTTAGTTCATATCAATCTGTCTGGGCCCAGTAATTGCATTATCTAATGCTCGTTAATGCTATCTATCTATATATGCTATCTATCTCAGTCGATTCATATGCTGTCTATCACAATAGTGTTAAAATTCTATCTTAGTTCATATCAATCTAGTCTGTCGCCAGTATATTCCATGTATCTATCTATCTATGCGTATCTATCTATCTATCTATCTATCTATACTCAGTGCGATTCATATGGCCTTCTATGGCACAGTCTGTTAAGTATCTAGTCGGTTAGTTCATATAAAAATCTGTCTGTCGCCAGTATATTCATTATCTATCTATCTATCTATCTATCTAATCTATGCATCTATCTATCTATCTCAGTCCATTCATACCTGTCTATCACAATATGTCCCAGTATATTCTATCTGTCCCAGTATATTCATTATCTATCTATCTATCTAATGCACTCTATCTCAGTCGATTCATATCCTTCTATCACAGTCTGTTAATATCTATCTTAGTTCATATCTATCTGTCCCAGTATCTTCATTACCTATCTCGTTATCTATATATCTCAGTCGATTCAATATATTTCTATCACAGTCTTTTTAAAATATCTATCTCAGTTCATACCAAGCTATGCTATGCGCAGTGTATTCATTATCTATCTATCTATCTTATCTATTCTATCGTATTTCAATCGATTCATATCTGCTATCACAGTCTGTTTAATTCTTATCTTAGTTCATATCAATATATATATCACAGAATACAAGATGTGTCATAAAAGTATTGAGATTAAAGCTGTATTTACCAAGATAGAAATGAACAATGAATGAAACGTTAATTTTTCAGAATACGAGGTGTGTCATAAAAGTGCCGAGTTTGAAGCTGTATTTACCAAGATAGAAATGAACAATGAATGGAACGTTAATTTTTTCCAGAATACAATGTGTGTCAAAAAGTACAAATTTTAAAGCTGTATTTACCAAGATAGAAATGAACAATGAATGGAACGTTAATTTTTCAGAATACAAGGTATGTCAAAAAGTAAAGAAAATCTCGATACTTTTTGACACCTTGTATATAAAACTGTTGGAGTGTTTTGTAATTTAAAGCCAATCTCTTTTTACTTTTAATGGTTGATTTACATGTTAGCCATTATTGATTCTTTGTAATGATGACGGTCGACTCAAAGTCGACTTCACGGCCATAAATACAAACATGGCGACATGCAAAGATATTAATTGAATGAAACATTTCGTGTTGGTGCAGACGCTTCGCTATCTAGAGATCGGCATACTGTTCTTGAATTTTAATGGTCGCTATAAAGAAGCCGTCATAAGTGTCTTTCTTTTTGATTGTTTCTTTCTTTCTTTCATTTTTTTTCTTTCTTTTTTTTTTAGTCATATTTCTTTCATTTTTACGGCCATTAAGAGCATCACCGTTACAGATAAGTTGTCTGAACAAAATGTCGACCACGTCAACGTGGAGTTTTGTTTCGTATGGTCGGTGAAGATAACTGAGACGGCTTTATGTAGCAGACGCCATGCGAGTTTAGAGTTTAGTTTCAAATGCGAGAAATGAGCGTTGCTTGTCGTAATAAAAAAAGAAAAAAAAAAGAAGTTTAATTCGTTTGTTTGAAGAATAATTCATGCTCGTTGAATTGACACAAGAAAAGTATCTTTATTTTTTATTTTATATTTTTTTTTTTTGACTTAAAGTGAGTATTTCCTTTTCAATTACTCAATATTAATTTTAATAAAGGAAACGATACAGGATGTATTTGTACCAACAATTACATTTAAACGAAAAGCCACAACACACACACACACACACACACACACACACACACATATATATATATATATGTAATAATGGAAAGGGAATTGAATCCGACAATATGAGGAAAAACTGAGTAAAGAAAAGAAATATAGATGGATAAAAATGAATTTTATCGATATCACTTTTAATCGATATCACTTACACATGTGTTTCGGTCCGTTTATCAAAATGTATACGGATTTACGCAATTATTATTATTAAAATAATCAGATGAAGTTGAAATGATGATAATAATAATAATAATAATAATAATAATAATAATAATAATAGGAAAAATATAAAAATATTCCGTACACAGAGAGATTTTTTACGACCCTTCATCGGAGTGAATTTTTTATTTTTTGAATATATATATATATATATATATATATATATATATATATATATAATTTATATATATTTATATATTTTATATATATATATATATAATTTATTTATACTAAGAAGGCAAATTACAATGCGTATAAAAAAAATGTCCTGTGTCTAATCAATTTCGAAGAAACTTCATCTTCAGAGACTGTTTTTGAAATGTACGCGGTCTTGTGTGTGTTTTTTTTTGTTTTGGACGTTATAAACACGCGTCTCATGGGTTGTTATACCCCGCATAAACAGTAGGTTAGAATTAACACTGAATATGTGATTAGTTAACATACACATTCCATAAATACAATATATATATATATATATATATATATATATATATATATATATATATATATATATATAAATAAATAAATAAAAAATAAATAAATATATAAATAAATAAATAAAATGAATGAAATTAAAATTGATTGAACAACGAATATCACGGCTCTTCCGCGTGGCGTTATAACAACCCATGAGACGCGTGTTTATGATGCCCCCCCCCAAAAAAAAAACACCCAAAACACACACACACACACACACACACAAGACCGCGTCCATTTCAAAAACAGTCTCTGAAGATGAAGTTTCTTCGAAATTGATAAGAAACTGGACATTATTTTATTTTTTTAAACGCATTGTAATTGCCTCCCTAAAATAAACAAATAATAATATACTTAACAAGGCTTCAAGCAAATTATGAAATACTATTATATATATATATATATATATATATATATATATATATATATATATATATAAAATTGAGATCACTCACCGGTGAAATTGGTCTCAGTGGTTAGTTAATACAAGTTTTACCATAAGTCAGCAATATAACAAATATAAAGTGCTCAATACGTAACTAGAACAAGTTTATTACAACGGTATGTACAGAAAACTACTCGAGTTTCGCCATAAGGATCTTCAGGGTTAAATCTACTGAATTAATCAAGATATTCTTGATTAATACAGTAGATCTAACCCTGAAGATCCTTATGGTGAAACTCAAGTAGGCTATTTCTGTACATACCATAGTAATATATATATATATATATATATGAAGAAAAAGTGGAAGTAAATCCGACAATATGTAATATAATAAAAATTGAAAAAGCACAAGTTTTATTAACGAATGATGTTTAATAAGCCTACGCTGCTGTGTTTCGGTCTGTTTTAACAAACCTTCATCAGGGATTTCGTTGGCTTAATGAAAAGAATTAATGAAAACAAAAAGTCTGCGAGCCGCTGCTTTTGGTGTGTGGCTGCTTTTGTTGATCTTCAAATATGAGAGAAAAAAGACAAACTTAAAAATGCTGACTAACGACGGTGTCTTAATTTCAAACTACGAGACATAATTTTCCCTGAAAATTCTTGGAAACTAATTTTGATTCATGGAAAATTTTATTTTACGTCGGTGTTCCCATTGTTTGCCCTTTTTAGTGAAAAAGAAGTAAAGAAATATTTTGAAAGAAATAATTAATTTGGAATACGTTTGTTTAAAATGATCAGAGAAGTGTTGGGGTTGAATATTTTCGGGAGAATTATAAACACTGACCAAATGAATGACGTAACAAAATAATTAGCTAATTATCTGTAAATTATAAAAGAAGGGGTGAATAGTCGAAGGGGGGTGGGAACAAGAGGAGAGTGAACGAATTCTAGACCACGAAATGTCTATTGAGGAAACATCTGACGCGACTGAATTGGCTAATAGAAAAAAGAACAACCTTTCTTTCATTGCCTTTCCTATCCCAAAGCTGACAGCTGACAAGCGAATGTCACAAGCCTAGTGTATCTAATTTAAGCGATTCTGTTATTGTAACATCCCTTCTATCTCTCTTTCCGTCAACGACTGCTACTAGGATTTTTCCCGGTCAAAATAAACATTGGTTAACAACAAGTTGCGAATTTGGTTTTAATCGACGCGGGTTGCCACGGACTTAGGTGAAGGGACGTATTCACGCAATAAGAAACGATCCCAGGCATATACAAGAACAAAAAGACCAATAACGTCATACAATTTATATATTAATTTATCATAGCAGAAATTCCTAATTAAAGTTTTGAAATAACTGATGCATTATAAAAGTCATTAATTGATAAATCAATACTGAAAATTATATTAAAATCAGATAATTCCCTGATTTTTGATAATTTCTTCCAATCGCGAATGTTACATTAGTTTTGTAAACATGCCATCTTTAAACAGTGTTTCAGGCCAAACACGTTCGAAATTGACCAAAAAATTGTTTTAAATGTATTAAAAATAAATTACATGTGTAATAGTATTTTTATTAAAATTTTTTTTTACTGTTGCTCATTATGTTACTACTTTTCGACTTAGACAAAAAATTGACCTTGAATAATCGATTTAATTAATTTTAATTCATTTAATTAAATATATATCATACTTCTCAACGTACGGCGAACAAGATATGGTTGGCACTCCTTAAGAAATACAATTTACCAATTAGAATCCACTTAAAATTGACCTTGTGTCGCATCCTGCTCGTGCGGAGGGTTTGGTTAACTAAATACCGCAAATCCTCGATTATAGTCCACCCTTGAGTATAATACGCAAGGGATTTTTAGGGGTCTGTATTTCTGAAATAAATGCGTTTGAATAAACATGGCCGGACAGCAAATAGAGACTCGGACATTGCTAAGAAAATATTTTTCATTTTTAACCTCGTATATAGTACCCACAGATAGCGATGTAAATACTCGAATAGGAAAAGCGTTGTCGGCCACAAACAAATTATCAGTAATATGGAATACTATCTCACTGACAAGTTAAAGCGACAATCCTTCCAGGCTGTGGTTATATCAGTGCTGCTATATGGCTGCACCACCTGGACCCTAACGAGGCGCCTTGAGAATAAGCTGGATGGGAGCTGCACAAGAATGCTGCGTGCAGTCTTAAACAAACAGCTATATGGCCACCTGCCCCCATCTCACAAAACCATTCGAGTGAGACGGACAAGGCATGCCGGGAACTGCTGGAGAAGCAAGGACGAGCTCATAAGCGACGTTCTCCCGTGGAAGCCAACATACTGACATGCTAGTGTGGGCTGCCCATCAAGGACCTACATTGACCAACTATGCAAAGATGCTGGATGCTGCGCAGAGGACCTCCCTGGGAAAATGAATGGTAGGGAAGGTTGGCGAGAGATTGTCATGGATATCCGTGCTAATTGTGCGACATGATGATGAATGATGATGATGATGACAGCACGCACTAGGGATTTTGACCTTTAAATAGAGACTCGGACACTGCTTAGAAAATATCTTTCATTTTTAACCTCGTATATAGTACGCACTAGGGATTTTGACCTTTATATTTTGGGGAAAAAAGTGCGGATTATACTCGAGGAAATACTGCTCTTATTCAGAAAATGTGCCATTTTCTTAAATCTAAAAAAAAAAACCCAAAATTATGGGCCTACCATGTTGGATATTTAGTGTCAATAGGTCATGGACTTTTAAAATAACAATAGAAATACGTCAGCCAATCACATTCGAGAGGTTTGATATTCTATGTTGGTTTCGTATTGAATACCCAGCTTTGTTAACTAAGGCGTTTTATAAAAACAAAAAAAGGAATGGTTGAATAAGATGCAGTCAAAGACTCTGCTGTTCCTGCCTCTTTTTTTTTTAGTTCTTCCGTTGAGGCCAAAGTTCTATTCATTGGTTTGCCGAGTTGAATAGATAGAAGAACGAGAATTGAAGAACGAGAATAAAACTTGCATTGCAAGAACGAAAAAAGAAAGAAAGAAAGAAAGAAAAGTGAATGGAGAGAAAGAAAGAACGAAAAGAAAGAAAGAAAGACAATGAAGAAAGAAAAATGAAAAGCTAATGTGAGAGAGAGAGTGAGAGAGAGATAGAGAGAGAGAGAGAGAGAGAGAGAGAGAGAGAGAGAGAGAGAGAGAGAGAGAGAGAGAGAGAGAGAGA
>CM042171.1:2666334-2668834 GCA_023376005.1 Doryteuthis pealeii | reverse complement strand
TATATATGTGTGTGTGTGTGTCTGTTTTTAAATATATATATGTGAGTTTAGTATATATACATGTGTGTGTGTTTTATTATATATATATATATATATATATATATATATATATATATATATATAAAATTTAAAAAAAAATGTTTTTTTTAAAATTGGGCGTTATTGTGAAGCATTAAAAATAAATAAATGAATTAACTCGATATTATGGAGTATTGGATTCACTTATTTTTTTTAATTTTTTTTCCATTAATTTTCAGGTTCGTTAGATACCCTTTTGTCAAATGTTATTACTGTTCAACGGTTTCTTTGTCTCTGTTGTTATCAACAGTGGCAGCGTTTGTGAAATATTTGTAATAACGGAGGATTCCGATATCTGCGTTTAATCCCTTCACGTGCGTTTGTAATTTTAGAATCCATTTAGTTTCCGATTGTTTTCTAGATTGCGTTGTTGGGAATGCGTGTTTCTAATAAGATGCATTTGAGGTGTGTAAGGTTGTGTGATAAGGTGTTAAAATGAAGTGCTATTGTACTATGCGGGGATTTTGAGATTTAAGTGGATTTGTGGTTATTTAGTCTTAGTCTAAAGGTGTTGATGTTTCTCCCACATATCCACTATTTCTATATTGTGTGCAGTATATATAGTATATAATGTTAGCGCTATCGCATGTTAGGTGTGGCGGATGGATTGTTATGTTTGTGTAGGGTATTTTATTTCGGTTTCCGTATGTGTGTGTGTGTGTGTGTGTGTGTGTGTTATATACAGGATTACATAGAACACCATATGTCTCTCTTTCAGGTATTTGTCAACTTAACTTTTGACACAATAAAAAGGGAAACTCTATTGTTAACAATTGATAAACAATGTCCTCCAATATTTAAAAAAAATGTTCAACGAACTGCATTGAAACATGGTAAGCTAATATGGCTTTCAATGGAGAGCTCTCAGAAGCAATAGCAGTTGATGACAGAATTAATATACTGGTACCAACTGCGTTTCAACCAAACATGAAGAGAGTACATTTCGCTCATAATTACACGAAGGATGTTAGCTTCAATCTAATGTAAATTCTTAATCCGCCCTGTCGGCTGAGGCGTTAGAATGCACCGACTGCACCTCTGCAGAGGGGTAAGACTCCCCCAATGGGGCCACCTGTTGGCCGTGGGTGACGACCCGTGATGCTTAATGATAGAGCCCAGGTGGATGAGCAGTTCATGACATGCAATACTCCACTTTATCACCAAACTGATACTGACTATACGCCCCTCCACCAAATTTAGTTCTCCTTTACTAGTGTTCTACTATGGTGACTTTGGCATTAAATAACCCGCAAAGTTTGATATACCATTAAACAAAGAAACCGAACGAAGATATTACTCGGAATATATATATAATTGTTTTACGATATTTTGCCCAGAATTAGTCGGTTGGATTTACGGCATTTCAACCCTTGTTGCGTTATTCTATTCCAAAGACATTTTGTTTTATTCATTCTGGTTGGGTATTCAGCTTTTTCTGGTTCATTTTTTGATCTATTTAACTCATGAATGGGACCTTATATATACTAGCAAATATATGCACCCTCCGGGTGCAAGTATTTTAGTTAAATTTTATAATAAAATATATTAAATTAGAAAGGCTAATGAAACGGAATAAGAATGTAGATAAAAAAATTTGGAACAGAGGGGTTATGATAGAAAAATAGAACAACTTTGAAATTAACTCTTCCATCATTTTCCGTTACTCCCGTCTTTCATTGGTAAATTTTCCTAATTAAAATGTTTAGTTAAAATAGGAAGTAAAGATAATACTACAGTTATTTCTTCTTGTTAAGGATTTCTTTTAAGATTTATTGAAGAGATTTTTGCTCAATTCAATAAGATAAAACCAAACAATTAGAAATCAATAATACTAAGCATATATTATTAAAATCAATTTTAAGATCAATATGCAAATTAGCCTTCCCATTCATACAGTAAACCTCTATTTGTTGTATATATAAATACAATTGCATGTTATTAGTATGTAGATATGGTCAACAGTGTAAGTAATGTAAAACAATTTTATTAATAATTGAGGTTTAAATAAAAATAAAATCATGGAGAATATGATGTAAATAACTAAAGGAATTGTGACTTGTATAGTAATATAGTTTCGATTACAGACAGAAAAACCCACAATCTCTATTATAAGATATATATATATATAATATATATATATATATATATATATATATATATATATATACCCACACACATTGTATAATATATATATATATATATATATATATATATATATAACACATATATATATATATATATATATAACACACACACATATATATATAACACACTCACATATATATATAACACACAGGCACACACACACACACATATATATATATAACACATATATATATATGGTATTTGTTGAAAAAGTGACTTACCAGTGAAAATGGTCACAATGGTTAGTTGATGCAATGATAAGACAGCGATATAACAA
>CM042171.1:2651334-2663834 GCA_023376005.1 Doryteuthis pealeii | reverse complement strand
CAGCTGCACCCCCAAGTTCTAATCAAGAAAGCATCACATGTGATCGTGGCATTGAATTATTAAATCGCCGGCGTCCCCATGAAAAAGAAAGCGCCCTAGGTGAGATTTAGATCGATATGACATTTTGAAAGATTAGTCATTTCAAACAGGTGTTCCTCGAAAAATGAAAGAATAATAATCTATCTATACATATATAAAGGGCAGTTGTGTGTATGTAGTCCGGATTAAATTCTATCTATACATATATAAAGGGGCAGTTGTGTGTATGTCCGGATGAAATCACCGGATGAAATTCTATCTATATTGTGTGTATGTATAAAGGGCATTATATATATATAAAGTGTGTCATATGTATGTCCGGATGAAATTCTATCTATACATATATAAATTACCGGGGGTTCGGATGAAATTCTATCTATACATATATAGGGCAGTTATGTATATGAAGGAACTATGCTATCTACATATATAAGGGCAGTTGTGTGTATGTATGTATGTCCCTAACATATATAAAGGGCAGTTGTGTGTATGTATGTCCGGATGAATTCTATCTATATATATATAAAGGGCAGTTGTGTGTATGTATGTCCGGATGAAATTCTATCTATACATATATAAAGGGCAGTTGTGTGATGTATGTCCGGATGAAATTCTATCTAATATATATATAAAGGGCAGTTGTGTGTATGTATGTCCGGATTCTGGGCAGTGTGTATGTATGTCCGGATGAAATTCTATCTATACATATATAAAGGGCAGTGTGTGTATGTATGTCCGGATGAAATTCTATCTATACATATATAAAGGGCATTGTGTGTATGTATGTCCGGATGAAATCTATGTTGTGTGTATGTATGTCCGGATGAAATTCTATCTATAAATATATAAAGGGCAGTTGTGTGTATGTATGTCCGGATGAAATTCTATCTATACATATATAAAGGGCAGTTGTGTGTATGTATGTCCGGATGAAATTCTATCTATACATATATAAAGGGCAGTTGTGTGTGTATGTCCGGATGAAATTCTATCTATACATATATAAAGGGCAGTTGTGTGTATGTATGTCGGATGAAATCTATCTATACATATATAAAGGGCAGTTGTGTGTATGTATGTCCGGATGAAATTCTATCTATACATATATAAGGGCAGTTGTGTGTATGTATGTCCGGATGAAATTCTATCTATACATATATAAAGGGCAGTTGTGTGTATGTATGTCCGGATGAAATTCTATCTATACATATATAAAGGGCAGTTGTGTGTATGTATGTCCCGGATGAAATTCTATCTATATATAAAGGGAAGTTGTGTATGTATGTATGTCCTGGGAAAACTACGAAATATAACAATTAACGACAAAGTAAATATATATACACATTCACTATTACCAGATCTTGCTTTTTGAGCCAAAATAATGAAGATTTGATTTATATTTGTGAAGATAAGTATGATATAATTCAAATAGTAAAGGGGCCGGGTTAGCTCAGTCGGTAGAGCGTTCGGCTAGAAACTATAAGGTTCCTAGTTCGATACCGGTCCTCGCTAACTCAGCGTATGAGTAGCACAGGGATCTGTGTGGTAAAGTAAGGAGCTTATGGTAGGTTCAGCGCTCCACCTCAGACGCCAAAACAATCTTCTTGGTCTAGCGCTATTGAAAAGGGGATAGACTCCCTCGCTGACTGGCTGATACTGACTTCAGGCCGTCCCGACGACTTTTAGTAATAGCATTATTTCTGTTAAGGATAATCTTATTTTATGTATTTGAAGACAAATTAAGTTCCAATCTCATCTCTGAGTCAAATGGATTTGTTTGAAGATCATTCGTATTCAATAGGAATACTTGATGTTATCTATCTATCTATCTATCTATCTGAGTAAAGAAATAATAAATGACTTGGAGATATTATAGTATTTCAGGAGCTATAAAATAGAAATAGACTATAATGCTATCTCTATATATATCTCAAACTGTTGTAAATAAAACTCTGTGTCGTATTTCTTCTCTGGACTATTATATATATATATATATATATATATATATATATATATAGGGCAGTTGTGTGTATGTATCTCCGGAGGAAACTACAAAAATAAAAACAATTAACGACACAGTAAATATATATACACATTCACTATCACCATGGTTTTTGAGCATAAATAATGAAGATATGATTTATATTCGCGAAGATAATTAAAAATAAAATTTGAGTAGTAACAGGATTTTATTTTTTATTTATTTATTTATTTTATTTTATTTACTAGACGCGGCTACGCCTGGGTAGAGGGAGGATTTTTTTAAAGTTAGTATCGCAGATCCATTATTACTTACCGCGAGTGAGATCCTTGCTGGTTGCCCATAAAAATCCCCACGGAACTGTATAACAATATGTAAGAAATTTCCATTCAATGATTTGCAATTAAAAAAGAATAAGATATAAATGATGCAATTAATTCAATCAATCAATATTATATTTCAAAATTTAAAAAAAAAGTCCAATTGGACACATGCCCGAGTGGATAAGGCAGTTAGGTTAAGACATTTCTAAGTGACAGTTATCTCTGGAACCCGAGTTCAATCGTGAGTGAAAGCAGTTAGAAAAATAATTAATTAACACAACTCCTACCCCAGCTATGGTTAACGGAATGAGAACAGGATACCCCCGTGGAATAGATAAAGGGTTAGGTTCAAAGTTCCGTGATGGCTCCCGAATACGAAAAGAAGGTTCCCGAGTCCGAGAAGGTTCCCGAGTCCGACAAGAATACCTGAAGAAGGCCAGTGGGTATATCGGCCGAAACGTTGTACAAATAACAATGAAGATGGGGACAATAGTCCGAATAACGCAGATAATACTAATCTTCAAGCCTCATCTCAAACATTCAGAGAAATAGTAAAAAAAAAAAAAAAACATTAAAAATGTTTCGAAGTTTCCTCCTGACATACAGATACTCTAGAATGAAAAAAGAAAAAAAAAGAATAGAGGTGAAAAAATAAATATTCGACTTGTTGAAATGGGGGGGGGGGGCAACATTGTCGTCGCCGTCAAAAAATCTTTAGCAACTAAAAATCCGTCGTCGTCGTCGTTGTCGTAAAATCTTTAGGAACTCAAAAATCTTCAACAGCTGAAAAATCCGTCGTCGTAAAATCTTCAGCAACTACAATTCGCAGCTCGACTCCTGTTGTCACCCCACTTCTACTTATACTAGTTTCTCCTCAACATCCGGGTGTCTGCGCCCACACACGAGATTGTTCTACTTGTTGGACTGGTCATCTCTTATTTTTAATATATTAACAAGACTTTATTGTTTTACTTATGTCTTTATTAAACAACCCCAGCCCACAAAACTGCAGCGATGAGATCCGACTCTTGAGGGACATCCTTCTCCTCTAGTGACTAAACACAACTAAACTAAACTAAAACTCACGCCTCTAATTGCGCGCATCCAGAAGGTCAAGCGGAATGTCACTACCCGTCAAGGTAATTTCTACTGGACCCCCGTTATTGTGAATCTAACAAAATCTGATTCAAAATACCTAACGTAGTACGTACATAATTCATTGACAATCCATGAATTATGTAACGTACGTACATAATTCATTGACAATCCATGAATTATGTAACATTTCTAGAAAGGTTCCGGTTCTTCTTTTTGGCGAAAATATTGATATCCTCATGCACATAAGTTGATTTATTATCATTCACTTTCCTTTTTGTTAACTGTACTAGGACTGGTCTTCTTGCTGGGATAAGGTGATCCCTTTTTATTTCAGAGTCCCAGATAATTTTATGCGTTTCGTTCTCAAGAACAGATTCTGGTTTATGCATATACCATTTTGTTGTATGGTCAAAATTTAATTTTTTGCATAATTCCCAGTGGATCCCCTTCCCAGTCATGTCTAGTTTGTACTCTGGTTGTGCTAGTTTTCTACATTCGCAGAGCACATGGTTTACAGTCTCATTTCTATTACCACAAAGTCTACATTTACTATTTTGTTGGGTCTTATCAATTTTCGCTTTGATATAGCTTATTATTAAAGCATTATTTGAGAAGCAATTATTAGTGATTCAGTTTCCCTTTTGAGGTTTCCTTTTCTTAACCATGTCCAGTTTTTTCATGTGCAACCTCTCCGATTATTATTATTGCCAAATCTTACATGGAAAATATCGATAGTTCTAAATATAGAATGCTGTTATTTCTTTCGTGGAGCAGAAGATATCTGAAGGGATTTAAAAAGATGTTTTTCTGTATGAATGCTATATAACTAACGAACGCATTATATACATATATATACATACACATATATACATACATATATATATATACACACACATACATCTATATATATGTGTGTGTGTGTGTAAGAAAGAAAGAAAGATAGACAATATATATACATATATAACATACATACATACATGCATACACACACACATATATATATATATACACACACATATATATATACACACACACACACACACATATATATATATATATATATACATATATACGTAAATATATATACACACATACATATATATATGTGTGTGTGTGTGTGTAAGAAAGAAAGATAGACAATATATATACATATATAAATACATACACATATATACATATATATATATACACACACACACACACACACACACACACACACACATATATATATATATACATATATACGTAAATATATATACACACATACATACATATATGTGTGTGTGTCTGTAAGAAAGAAAGATAGACAATATATATATACATATATAAATACATACACATATACACATATATATACACACACACACACACACACACACACATATACATATATATATATATATATATATATATATATATATATATATATATATAAGAAAGAAAGAAAGATACACAATATAAGAAATGTGCCGATGGAGAATATTATTGTATTCTGAATGGACAAGATGCGTCAGTTGTGAATAGGCGAAAAAGTCCAATTCAACACTTCATTCAATAATAACTTACAATAGGGATTAGTTATATATATATATATATATATATATATATATATATATATATATATATATATATATGTGTGTGTGTGTGTGTGTGTGTGTGTGTGTGTGTGTTGGATCATTGGATGTTGCGTTATATCAAATTCCGCCCTTAAGCCTGGGACCAAAGAATAGATCAAATATCCGGTGCCCATCCCCCTCTCCACAAAAATAAAGATAAAAAGTGCAAATCCGTATATATTGGTGAAGCCATTCCTGAATGGGGGTCAAATGATTTTCAATGGAAAGAAAGCCAAAAAAAAAACCCTTCTCTAAATTGAAGGATTTTCGCTCCCTTTGTGCAATATATGTCAGTAAATTATGAAGCAAAAAGTGTTCTCCATTGATCGAACATCGGCCGAGCAGAGAGTGATGGCTAACGAGCTACCCCCGCGTAGCTATTGCTTGCCTCGAGGGTTTGATTCTCCCGTTAATACCTTATCATTTCAATCTACTCATAGTTTAAAATAAGACTAGTGTAAGTAGCGTATTGTACGTGTTTAGAATTTCTATGCAAAGAATTAGATTTTGGTTTTAAGATGAACATTTAATATAATTCAAAAAGAAATGTTACGCTATCATTATGTATAAATTGGTTTTTAATTGTCAATAAAAAAAAATATTAAACATTTTTTGTGATTTTATGACATTAGATCTTACAAACCGATGGTAGGTAAATCTTTCTTCAAAATGTTTTTGTTTCAAAACATAAATTTATGTATAAATTTAATGTATACCAGCCAGTGTTTGTGTTTGTGTGTTTATTGATTTTAACGGCATATCAACCCGTCTGGTTGTCATGCCTAACGGTTAGGAAATAATACATATCATGTATTTATATTTATACTTTTTAGTAATTGGTTTTAACAATGTGTTAAGGTATGAATCCAATTCTCCTTCCAGCTATGGGTAAATAGCAGGGCAGACTGGACTCTTTAACCATGGCTAGGTAACCAGTCTAGGAGAAGGAAAACTCTGAATTCAAACCTGTTAAACTCCGCATAAGAAATTGACCTTGTGTCGCATCCTGCTCGTGCGGAGGGGTTGGTAGATATATATAAAGAGAGAGAGAGAGAGAGAGAGAGAGAGAGAGAGAGAGAGAGAGAGAGAGAGAGAGAGAGAGAGAGAGGTTCACATATGTCTATATAGGATAAGGATAGTTTTACATTATTTTCCAATTACTCATAAATGATTATTTTTCGTTGATTTATTTCACACTTCAAATATATATATATATATATATATATATATATATATATATATATATATATATATACACACATACACATATATATATATATATGTGTGTAATTTTTTTTTTCGACAACAGAACTAATTATTTTCCGTGTATATACAACACCATAAGTGTTTTACATGATTAAAAAATAACACAATATTTACTGACATATTTCACGTTAATTGTCAAGAAAAAAAATGGCTACGAAAAAAAAAAATTATTTGAAAAAAAATGGTCAAATAAGTATATAAAAATAATTTAGAAATTACTCGAAAAAATATTGGAGAACCACTTAAGCAATGAATTCTGAAATTGTGACCTCAAGTTTCACAGCTAACAACCTTTCATAGGATAGACAAATATCGCACAAGTAGATCAGAAGTTGGTACTGAAGTTTCAAAATGTCTGATATCATTATCATCATCATCATCATTATAATACTGTCCCACTTTTTTCTCAAGCAATGAATTTCTTCTCTCTCCATATTCCTTCATACAAAATGGCAACAACACTGGAATAACAACATCCACAATAAACTGTTCCTAATCAAACCCACTTTGGGAGGCTGGAGACCAACTTTAAGGAAGTCTAGAAATAACAAGTCATTGTGTTTGGATTACGCATTGATCATACAAGACTAACGCACTCCAAAAAAGAACATCAACCACAACTTGGAACATGTCAAACACCTTTGACAGTTAAACACTTGTGAAACATTTAGTGCGTATAAGCATTACTCAGTACAGAAGCCTCCCCCAACTTTCTCTTAGTTGGGATTTTTTTTCCATATCCCTTCATACAAAATGACAACAACACTGGAATAACAACACCCACAATAACTCTTCCTAATCAAACCCACTTTGGGAGGCTGGAGACCAACTTTAAGGAAGTCTAGAAAGGAACAAGTCATTGTATCTCGATTACGCATTGGTCATACAAGACTAACGCACTCCATATACTCAAACAAGAACAACAACCACAATGTGGAACATGTCAAACACCTTTGACAGTTAAACACTTATTCGTGGAATTCAGGTTTCTTGCTCACACCAGAAACCGTTATTTTAAAGCAAACAATATGAAAGATCTGTTTGAAAATGTCAACATTTTTTGAGAGAAATAAAATTATACCATAGAATATAGACATGAAACAAATCAATACCATACAACATAATCCCCAATAATGCTAACACATTATTAAAACCAATCCCTAAAAAGTATAAATATAAATACACGATATGTATAACTTCCTAACCGTTAGGCATGACCTAACCCCAAACGGTTTGATATGCCGTTATCAAAACAAACGAATCTGTAACTGCAACACAAAGAGCGTTCCGTTTGCACTTCAATCTTGGTAGACATGATCCCGTACCAGCTCGAAACACGATCTTGTTATGGGTTACCAACTTCAGAGCTACTGGATCTGCATTGAAACGAAAATCAACCGGCCGAACTCGCACCGCCAGAACTCCAAAAAATGTGGCAGCGGTAAGAGCTTCAGTTCAACAGTCTCCACTCCGTTCCACATTTAAACGCGTCCAGGCTCTTAGACTTTCCGAAAGAAGTTTGCGAAGAATTCTTCACAATGATCTTCAAATGCATCCATACAAAATGATGTTGATAAACGTTTCCACAATGAAAGCGCGATGCTCACCAGTCCAATTCATGGCAGCAACTGAAAAAGAAACAAAAAACAATGGCATTATAAAGAAACAAAACAAAATGGCGTTATATGAAAAAAAAATGGCATTATATGTACTTTTCGAAAATAAAAAAAACTTTTTTGTTTCTTTACTTTATTTGCCTTTTATTTAACCTACAAATGTGTCAGATCATTTTGCCTGACCCTGTATTACATCCATTATTATTAGCATTATTGTTACTACTATTATCATTCTGTCTATAGCACTTATCATTGGAAGGTAGAAGAATAATATACTGAACAGAATCTTTAGCACTCATCAATATGATGACTAAATCCAAAACATTTTGTGGTTTGGTATCGTCGCTCTAGTTAGTACGTTGACACGTTATGCATTGCTTCACACCGTTTGGGATTTGAAACTCGCACAAAAGAACGTATAATAGTGCTGATAGCTTTTTGATTAAATGCGCCGTGGGACGCACATATCTGCTTTGAATGAGTCACCGGGAAAATTTAAAGCCGTCTAACTCCTACCTCATGAAATATCCTGTGTAATTCGTTTCTAAGAAACTATTGAAATGTATTTACAGTTAGTTTGAAATGGCGAGGGAAGAAAAAAGAAAAACACTGGGACGCATGTGTAGAATAATCAAACAAGTTCCAATTACCGTTGAATTGGTAAGACGACGCAACAATAAGTCGTAACTGAATACGAAACTATCTTGCTGCAATACTACTCCAGGATGACAGGGTATTTATGAAGCCCCACAACACCATAGAAACCAAGCAGGCAATCAGAACTCAAGGAATGGAATCACCCAAATACAGGAATGGATTGTTCTTGATTTCCATAAATACTAACTGTCTTGGGCACTGCTTGAGTTGAACCAAACCAATAGTATACTGTCTGACTTCAATAGCATCGATATGATTTTACTGCGTCTGAACTGCTTGAGTTGTGCGTAGCTAGTTGCAGCTTGCAAACCCACAGTATACTGACTGACTTCAATAGCATGGATATGATTTTACTGCGTCCTTTTAGATTCTTATGCGTCGGGGACGCAGGACGCGTAGCTATCAGCATCTCTGAACGTAGTCTAATTCGGTTCGCCGAGCCTCTTTTTCGATATGCATTATGACAAACGTGTCCCCGTAATTTAGATAAATATACCCCGCGTATTCGTTATGTCATGTATATTCGCTTAAGCTAGAAAAAAACACTGGGAATCATATTTCGTTGGCCGTCTTTGCAATAACAATCGAAAAAATGTCGGGGCAGGGGGGGTAGGCTGCAAGCTGCGTCGATGCTTTTTGTTCCTTTATTACAGCCGGGCGTCCTTCGTCGGATTGACATCATTTCTCGGGGAATCAATTTCGGTAAGGGAATACTTATAGCTGTCAACGGTGGGGTCGTTAGAATTACAGCGGGAAAAAGACGAAAGCAAACGCAAAAGAAGAAGAAAAAAAAAGATGCAGATCTTGCAGTCGTCCAGATGAAAAGCAAACAAGGCAAGAGTGAAGACGATGCCAAGAAAATGAAATCCATTCTCCCAGCTGGAGGAACGCGATCCGTTGAGTCAGGGAGACGGGAAATAGAATACCTTAATGGCAGCGTCCGAGTTGTTTTAAGGACTTTCAATTAATCCACGTCGTTCCTGCAGATCTTCGAATTCGAGGGATGGCTCAAAAGGATGAGTAAGGAAAATTCCTGCTGTAAAATCGTCCACTGACAGCTGTAGCGGGAACTGGTATTTTTAAACTATTAAGTACATAGGTTTGTTTATGTATTTTACGGTCACAGAGAGATCAACTTTCCGGGGAAACGATCATTGCTTATATGCTGGTTGTGAGAATTAATTTAAATTACCAATTAGAGAGCTCATGCCAAATGTGTAGAATATATATATATATATATATATTATATATATATATATATATATATATATATATATATATATATATATCACAATTTTATGTTGAAAATAAAAAATAAGGAGAAGAAAACAGAAAATCTTACACAAAAAATGTGAGAGGATACATCGTCGAAACGTTATGCTTGTATATTTTACAATAAAGATAAGGACAGCACTGTTTTAAGGACTTTCAATTAATCCACGTCGTTCCTGCAGATCTTCGAATTCGAGGGTTGGCTCAAAAGGATGAGTAAGGAAAATGCCGGCTGTAAAATCGTTTTTTATTTTGTTGTAGTACTTATCCATTGTAACAGAACGATATTTGTCACATTGAGCCAAGTCCGGGTTGTAGTAGTAGTCGTCGTTATTAGTAGTAATATTCGTTAGTTCAGAAACAACATACTCAAGGCTTATAGTCACAAAGGGTTGTTTATTTGTTTCAGGTTCGTGGGTTCGTTTTCAGAGAGAAGGAAAATAGAGAGAAATATGGAGAGAGGGTATCAGTAAGGAAAATGCCGGCGTGGCTTGAAATATTTTGTTTTGTTGTAGTACTTATCCATTAAATTGATAGTAAGCTTATATATATATATATATATATATATATATATATATATATATATGTATGTATGTAGAATTAAACAATAAGCACGTCTCCTTTCGGCACTTCAAAGTGTCATTATCAGGGGATACTGCAAAACATTAGAATAATATATCTCAAACGTTCATACAAATTATGCCAAGAAAATATGTTGGGGGTAAAATATCGCTTTCATATCACATTAACTTTTAAAAAGCCTTCAAACAGCTATGGAGTTGAATAGTAGCGCGGGTTGGATTTTCAGCAGATTGAATTTTTTAGCAGGTTGAATTTTCAGCTGGTTGAATTTTCAGCAGGCACCGCTTAGCGTTTTTTTTTAGGGCAGGCGGCCTGGACGAATTTATGCAATAATACCCCTTTGCATCTTAAAGCAAAAGACATCAGTGTTCTAAAACAAAGAAGCAAACAAAAAAACGGATTGACATTTTCTCGATTTGTTTAGCCTTACATTTGAACATATATGCCCGCCGAAATTCATTAATTATTAACTAATTAATTTTCAAAATTAGGTATAACTTCAATTAAGCACGTATCCTCTAAATATTGTCGGCAAAAAAAAAAAACATATAAAAAATAAACACATCGTTTGTTTACTTACTTTCATACTGTCGTTCAATAAGTTCCCAAAAAGTGGTATATAAATAAGTTCAAAACGAACGAAGAATCTGGGATAGGCCAGCTGGTGTAGTGGTTAGAATCCCCGCCTGTCAGCTTGGCAGTCGAGGTTTCGAATCACACACGGAGCAGTCTCCCATATCTAAACCTTGCTGATGAGACCTAATAGGTCGAAATGTACATACAGGTATTGACATTTTCTTGATTTGTTTAGCCTTACATTTGAACATATATGCCCGCCTAAATTCATTGATTATTAACTAATCAATTTTCAAAATTAGATATGACTTCAATTAAGCACATATCCTAAAATAAAAAATAAAAATGTATATATATTCCAACCCCTCCGCACGAGCAGGATGTGACACAAGGTCAATTTCTTAAGCGGAGTTCAACAGGTTTGAATTCAGAGTTTTCCTTCTCCTAGACCGGTCGCCTAACCAAGGTTAAAGAGCCCAGTCTGCCCTACTATTTACCCATAGCTGGAGGGAGCGTAGAATTCATACATTTCCAAGGGTATTAGCGCTAAGTGAAATGCAATTACCACGTCCAGGATTTGAACTCGGGGCGACAAGTCCATTTCCCATGACTTTAACCATTACACCACACGCTTCCTACATCTTTATATCATTATATGTTGCAGGCAGTGTCGTCACGGTTATAGATAGTCGGCTGAAAAGAGTAAATCTTGGTTGGTTTCTTGGGTTATACGGCATGTCAACCCCTGTTGGGTCATTTTATACCAAAGACATTTTCGTTCTATTCATTCTTGATAGTTACTCAATTTGTTTTAAACACATTTTTTCTGTTTAAACCATAGATGGGACCCTAACAGGTATTACACCCCGGGTTAGAGTTTAGGTTTTGCTTGTTTTGTTTTACGGCATATCAACCTCGGTGGGTCATTTATTGCCGACAAAGTTTTGAAATGAATTCATTCTTAATAGATACTCAATTTTTTCCTATAAACACATTTTTCTATTTAACCCGTAGATGGGGCCCTAACAGATACTACCACTCCGGGGCAGAGTGAACCAGGGAACTATAATGATACAGGGGTGCCCCACATAACCAAGACTTTCGGAACTGAAACCTCACCATCAGATAGAGTTTAACGTCATTCACAGGATTTGAAGACCCTCAGCCATCCCCTTCTAGCATATATATGATAAAAAGGGTTCGGAGTAGCCATATGAGTAACAGAGTTTGGACAATCATATAGGTGCCAGGGCTTGACGTGACGAGCCGATTGATCGGGGGAAGGGCGCCCGTCTCACTTAAGTAAGGTTTAAAATGCAGTGTTGAATGTCATAGACTGCTTGGCAACCTAGGTTACATCCTTGAGCATAACGGGTCGCCACCCACGCTCAACAGGTTGTCCTATTGGGTGGGGAGATCTTACTCCTCTGCAGAGGTGCAGTTAGTATATTCTAAAGCCCCAGCGGACAGAGCT
>CM042171.1:2633834-2646334 GCA_023376005.1 Doryteuthis pealeii | reverse complement strand
GGGTTGGGGATTTGGAAATAAAGTAACATCAACGTAAATCGAAGTCTTGTGTTTATTACCTAAAAACTAACAATAACACAGGGCTTCTGATAAAGAGAAATCCCTAACAGAAACCAGACCCGGAATCCCTATAGAAGAAAGTCCAGACCTTAGAAGATTCCAGACCCAGATGCAAGATGTTAGAAGAAAGAACCAAAGCCGGCCAGAAGAGAAGACGACTAGAAGTAAGAAGTAAAGAAAAGGGTATACAACATTATATCGATTTGGTACTGTGAAAGCCTCAGTACATAACACATATCTGTTTAAATGTAAGGCGTAAACAAATCGAGAAAAAGTCAATCTCTGTAATAGGCTGAAATGTACATACAGAGATTGATAAAATTCTCGTCTCTCACTCGTGACATTTCTCGACATAAAAAAGACATGTAGCGTTGTGCTGTTTCACTCTAAAATTCCCATGCTAACCCTCTCTCTCATGTTTCAGTTTGGGAATCACATTTTCCTCTTACTTAGGGTCTCTCTCGTTTCAAGGATGCCGACATCTGTTTACTTAATTTTTGTGCCATCGTATTTTTCATACAATGCAATGCACGGATATGATGTATATTCCATCCGAAGGGTTTCTCCTCCCAGTACAAACTAAAAATCCCTCCTTTTTTCCGAAGTAATTTCTTTAAAGCCTGGGAGACTTGCTTGACTCAAATCCGACACGACATCTCCTCGTTTGCAAGCTAACTAATACGTTTTTGCAATTCAGAGATAAAATATATCATTGTTCGGCTGCCATAATGTTTTTTATTTTATTTTATTTTATATATTATCTATTCTAGTAATTCCTTATATGCGGACTACAAAATGTCTATTTCCGAGCTATTTCATACACACAAGTGTTACATTAGGATAGAGTAAGTAAAGTAAAGTCGTCGGGGTGGCCTAAAGTATGTATCAGCGAATCAACGAGGGAGTCTATCCCCTTCTAACTAGCGCTTGACCAAAGAGATTGTTTTTGCGTCTGAGGTGGAGCGCCACACCTACCATCAGCTTCTTACTTTACCACGCATATACCTGTGTTACTCATACGCTGAGTTGCCGAAGGCGGGTATTGAACTGGGAACGTTGTGGTTTATAGCCGAACGCTCTACCGACTGAGCTAACCCGGCCCCAAAGGTGGAATAGAATTTAGAAATAACAGTTATTCTAAATTTGACCTTTCAGAGATTACGGTTGGTTGGATGGATTTTACGGCATGTCAACCTTGTTGGGTTATTTTATGCCGAAACGTTTTGTTTTATTCATTGTTGATGGGTATTCAAATTTAAAAAAAAATCTAAACGCAGTTTTTGTTTAAACATAATTTTTTAAACTGATTTTTTCTATTTAACCCATAGATGGGACCTTAAAAGGTACTGGGAGTAATGGCGTAAAGAAGTACTCCACACTCTTCACTGTCAGATGCAGTTTAACGTCACACGGAGGACACTTAGACGCTTCTAAAAAGGATTACGGATTTGCCATAGGAACAATAGGGTTGGGACCATCATATATATTTACCAACCCCTCCGCACGAGCAGGATGTGACACAAAGTCAATTTCTTAAGCGGAGTTCAACAGGTTTGAATTCAGAGTTTTCCTTCTCCTAGACCGGTTGCCTAACCAAGGTTAAAGAGCCCAGTCTTCCCCTACTATTTATCCATAGCTGGAGGGAGAGTAGGATTCATACCTTTCCCAAGGGTATTAGCTCTAAGTGAAATGCAATTACCACATCCAGGATTTGAACTCTGGGGCGACGAGTCCATTTTCCATGACTTTTGGGACCATCATATAGGTGATGGGGCTTGTCGTAATCAGCGGATTGATCGCAGGGAGCCTCTCCGACCGCCCGTCTAGTCTAATTAAAGGGAAGTGTTGCATGTCATAGTACACATCTGGACAACATTTTAAAAAAATGAAGGAGGTGGGTGACGGCCTGGATGATTTGACATGGAATTACCCCCCCCCCCCAAAAAAAAAACAATAAAAAACATTGAAAAAGCTGAATTGAAGAAAGACAGAAATAAAAAATGAATAAGGTTTAATCTCTTTATTTAATGGCATATCAACCTTTGTGGGTTATTTAATGTTAAAGCTATCCTTGTAGAAGAACAGTAAAATGCTATTTAATACACATCTCTATGATGAGAATATTCCTACCTTTCCCATGGGTATTAGTCCGAAAGTGAACGTAATAGCGTGACTGAAGTTCGAACTCGCTTACTATGATGTCTCAGGTGTTTGTGGTGAAATGATTACCGTAGTAGGAAATGGAGACGGTGAGACGAGTTCGAATCATGGACGAGGCGGTTTTCATTTTGCATACCGCTAATCACCTCGGAAAGATTTGCATCCAATTATTCTCCCTCCAGCTATGGGTAAATAGAAGGGCAGACTGGGCACAGTTAGGAGAGAGACAGATATATATATATATATATATATATATATATATATATATATATATATATATAGAGAGAGAGAGAGAGAGAGAGAGGGAGAGAGAGAGAGAGAGAGAGAGTAAAGGATTAAGAGCTAGAAGGCAAGAGAATGTATGAGAGAAAAAGAGTGAGTGAATATGAGACATGGAGTTTGGTTGATTTTACGGCATGTTAACCCATTGGGTCAAAAGAGAGGGAGGTAATGTGTGTATCCATGTGTGTGTGTGTCGAGAAAGAGAGAGAGAGAGAGAGAGAGAGAGGGAGAGAGAGAGAGTAAAGGATTAAGAGCTAGAAAGCAAGAGAATGTATGAGAGAAAAAGAGTGAGTGAATATGAGACATGGAGTTTGGTTGATTTTACGGCATGTTAACCCATTGGGTCAAAAAGAAAGATGGAGGTAATGTATGTGATAGATAGATAGATGAGAGAGAGAGAGAGAGAGAGAGAGAGAGAGAGAGAGAGAGAGAGAGAAGACCTTGTATTCTGAAAAAAAAATTCTATTCATTATTCATTTCTATCTTGGTAAATACAGCTTTAAACTTGGGACTTTTTTGATTCACCTTGTATTTTGAAAAAAAAAATTACTTTCCATTCATTCTTCGTTTCTATCTTGGTAAATACAGCTTCAATCTCTAGGGACCACCAATCAGTTTAGGCCATCTTGAATAAAACGGAAATAACTATTTCCGAATTTTGTTTATCAAAAATATCGTAAAAAAAGTATCGTACAGGGTTGTTACAAAGAAAAATAGTTAATTCAAAGATCAAATTATCCGATTGGGAAAAATTACATCGTTATCTTAAAAAATAAACAAACCTATCCATATTACATGCGAAACTTCGGTTGTTACTCAGAAGCGTCTCGTCTCCTCTCTTTGTAAAACAAATATGTCGGTTTTGCTCTTCCGTATATTCTAAGAACCATACATTACTATTCAACAATAAAAATTACAAATTCTTTTTAAAATATTAATAGAGCTCGGATCGGACCAACTTTTAGTTCACCTGAATTCTAAAAATCATATTTTTAAATATCCGTGAAATATTCGATTTTTTTTCGCAGAAAATTTTTTTATTATTTATTTCATGCAGAAAATGAAAATATTTAATCACACAAAAGATTGAAAATCTCGTAAAAATTAATTTCTTAAAAAAAAATTTTTTTTGACAATTTAATAGAATATAGTACATACCAATTACATAAGCAAAAAAAAGTTTTCAAATATTAATATTATGACATTTTTTTGCATTTTTTATTTCTGATTTCATTAATTTTTCCTAAAAAAAATATAGCTCGGTACGTTATACAATTTCATTGATATAGTTATTCAGCCTCTTATCTTTATAGAAAAAAAAGTACAAATTTTTTTTCCGCGTCATTTTTTTAACTCATAAAATAAAATAGGGGGGGGGATAGACTCATAAAAGAATATTTCCCCTAATATATTTTAGAAAAAAACTATTTCAGATGTATTTACATCCAATGGTAAACATTCTGGAAATTTTCGTGAAAATCGGACCATTAATTGATTTTTCATAGAATTTTTAAAAAATCCTCTTACCGTAACTTGTTTTTAGCTACGTTAAATTTCAGTTGATTTAACAGTGCAAAAATGAAAACATTGTTTTTCAATCAAATTTTCATTATTTTCGTAAGCTGACAAAAAATTTAAAAAATCATCAGGAGTTTGTTTAATGTTTTTTCTTTCGAATGGAAAAAATATTTCAAGAAAATATTAATTTTTCTGCAAGTTTCATTGTGTCAAATATAGGGGGCGGGGGTAAATTGCACAGGGTCAAATTGGTGGTACCTATCAATCTCGATACTTTTTTGACACACCTTGTCGCAGTCACTACGTCACGGAGTATCATTCCCCGAAAAATGAAAGAAAAAAAGAAAGAGAAAAAAGTAAGAAAAAAAGAAGAAGAAAAGAAAAAAAAACGTTTTTTTTTTTTTCTGTTCTTATTCGACTTTTTTTTTTTGAAAACTAAAAACACAAACGGGAGAAAAAGTTTTAAATTAAAAAAATTTAGACATACGGAGACAAAAATATGAAGCCGATATTTAAAATAACACGGAGGCGAACACCAATAGGTACGCACCCCACTCACCCACAAATATATATGTATATACATACACAGATACATGCATACACATATATACACATACATATGCACATATATATACACATATTTACACACATATACACACACACATATATATACCCATCCAAACGCATATATATATACACTCACACACACACACACACATATATATATACATCCACACACACACAGATGTACACACACAGATGTACACACACATATACACACATGTACACACACACACACATATATATACACCCCAAACACAAATATATACACCCCAAACACAGATATATACACACATACATATACCCACATATATATACACCCACCCACACACATACACACACATACACACTCATATATATATACACCCACACACATATACACACACATATATACATACACACACATACATATACACACATATATATATACACCCACACAACCATACATATACACCCACACACATATGTACACCCACACATATACACAGGCATATATATATATATACACACACACACACACACACCACACAAACACACACACACACACACACACGCACATATATATATATATATATACATATATATATATATATATATATATATATACATGTATTTTTGAAGAGGGGTCACTCACATACACATATATATATATATATATTCACATATATTCTTTTTTTTTCTATTTCTGATATTTTTTAATTTTTATATAAATACGCGTATGATTAATTTCGACCGTCCATTTAATATGAAGTTCTTTTGTTTACTTGGGGGGGGGGAATTCACTCCTCACTGGATCTTGGACGCCGCCTGCTGACATTTCTATCCTATATAGTTTTTTAAAAAGTCTTTCTTTTTCATTTCTTTTTTTGAATAGTTTTTTTTTATTTATTCGCTTGAATTCCCGTCCATACATTCCAATATTTGTTTTCCAGACTACCCGACCCCCCCAACACCACAACCACACCTCCACCGCCCACCCAACTCTCCATCACCTACCATATTTCATTTGCAATTTGAATCTTTTTTATACAAACACAGATGCCTGCTCAGCATTTTGAAATAAAGAAAACAGTCCACGAAGCCCGACTGAAGTGATTATGACCCTAACACCACCAATTAAACACACACACAACCGCTGCGACCTACTGTTCTTAAGTAGAAGAATAATCTTCCTTTAATTACTAAAACTAGCAAAAAAAACGCCCTCCAGGCGATGTAAAAATTAATATTTAAAAGATGTCTAAGGCAGATGGGAGCTAAAATTCAGTGTCAGAGGGTTTGTATTATAAGTAAAATCTTCAAATTTATTATAATAAAAAATGAAACAATTTGATTTTGTTTTGTTTTTGTTTTGTTTTGTTTTACGGCATATCAACCTCAGTGGGTCATTTAATGCCGATAAAGTTTTGAAATAAATCAATTCTTAATGAATAATACAATTTTTTTATAAACACATTTTTTTCTATTTAACCCATAGATGGGACCCTAACAGGTACTACCACTCCGGGTCAGAGTGGACCAGGGAGCAATGGTGATGAAGGGTACTCCACATTCCCCAAACCTCCAAAACTGGAACCTCACCATCAGATAGAGTTTAACGTCATTCCCAGGACATGTAGACCCGCAGCCACCGCCTTCTAGCACCCATATGATAAAAAGGGTTTGGGGCTTGCCATAAGGGGAAACAATTTGAAATGGAAACTTAGTTCTGTTCCTCTCAATTAAAAGTTTGCGTGTATCTATTAATTATCAATTAAATAATTATTTTCAATATTTTACTTATGAATTTTATACAAAATCGTTGGTATTTATTTATCTATAAACTTTTTAGTTAAGCTCTTGAAACTGAAAAAAATGACTTTCTGGTTTGTTATTTTTTCGTAATGTTGCATACTCTATTTGGCAGCATAGATTATTGACAACACCCTGTAGCACTGGGGAAAAGAGGATAGACTCACTCTGTTGCATAATCTATTTGGCAGCATAGATTATTGACAACACCCTGTAGCACTGGGGAAAAGAGGATAGACTCCCTCTGTTGCATAATCTATTTGGCAGCATAGATTATTGACAACACCCTGTAGCACTGGGGAAAAGAGGATAGACTCCCTCTGTTGCATAATCTATTTGGCAGCATAGATTATTGACAACACCCTGTAGCTAGAATGCAAAGAGCCCAAATGGAAAAAATACCAGACCGTTGGGGAACTTTGACCCCCAAAGTCGGTACTCTCGCAAGTCACGTGAGAACTAGTTAACTAATCAGTTTGCAGCCAGATGTCAAACAAAGAGGGTGATATCTCTCTGCTGAGGCTGTTGACTCAGTCCGCGTGGTGAGTTAGAAAACGGGCAAGGTAGAAATAAAACCTTTGATCAAATTAGTAACAAGTCTTCTTGGTTAATTATGCATGACTTGAAAAGAAGCCCTTAGTTAGAAATTGAAGCAGCGACAAGTTAGAAGACTGGACGATCACATCATTACAGTGAATTAGAGTCGAATTCGAACTTGCTTATTATAGTGTTGCAGTCCAGCAATTTAACCATTACGTCACGGGACCCCTAAATATGAATGACTAAAAATACCAGATACCATACGATTGTACTATTTCAACCTGAAATAGCTGGAAATTAATAAAAAATCTAGCGGAACCTGAATTCAGTTGGTTGTAGCAATCATATTTCAAAACGATTGAATGTTGGTGGTGTTGTGAGATATTGTGAGGGTACACCTTTTGCTGCTGATGCTCATGTTCTGATGTTGGATATTGTACAAACGGAAATAGGAATTTCCGGTTAGATTAAACAAAGCAAAGAAAAGACGAAAAAAATGACAAAGGACTTTTTTCCTGGTAAAGCGAACAAAAGAAGGATGGGTAACAATAAGTTCGGGAATAGTTATCAGATCGGAGGGTGGAGATGCGTGGGTGGTCGTCAATACAAAAAGGCAAGACGGTTCGACCCGACGCAGACAGTCAGCAGTCAGTAGTGAACAGACTCCAGAGAAACGGCGGATGGAGAACGGAGTGACCGACGCGGTCACACACCGCCACAGCTAAGGGCGGTGAGATGCCACCAGCCACCCCTTTACCTCAACATCGCCAGATCCCAACAGTAGTAGTAGTAATAGTAGTTATCCCATTGTCAACGCTCGCCACTCACACGCACCACGAGAGAATGTAAAGACATAAACTAAAGTTTGTTACAATACAGCATGTGTTGTGATTTTATTAAGCGACCACTACATATATCATCTAGGAATAGTGACGATACCCGCTACGATACGTACGCCGATTTAGCACCGTGAGTTTGAAGAAGCCGCTATATAACATATGTACGATTTAGTGCCGGTAAAGAAGGCACTACGCAACACTAAAACCAAAAACACATATCTTATTATAATGTAGATTGTGTGTTTGTTGTTTGTAACCGAAACTATATCACTACTCATTTCACAATTCTTTTTGTTATTTATGTCGTATTAATAATAAAGTCGAAACAGCCTGTACGATGTTCTACCTACCGAGCGATCCTTTGCCGGTATTACACTTGTCAAGTTCATTTTCTATAAAAAAAAAAGTATCGAATTTTATGCGATACATGCATTGTAATTGCCTTCAAGCAAAAATATAATATATAATCTATATATAATATTATAATAGAAAGATGAATAAAGAACAAGCAAGTAAGTTACACGAATCCATCTGTCTATCTGTATCCGTCTGTCTCTTCTATGTTGGTCCACTCTCTCTCTCTCTCTCTCTCTCTCTCTCTCTCTCTCTCTCTCTATCATACGAAGAACACTATTGTTTTTATACCTGCAACATGAGTATATAACAGTAAATCTCTATACGTTAGATAACTTTAAATATATATTAATAAAACTAACTATATATACATATATAATACCGGGAATGTATTCATTAAAACTTGTTCAATAAAATAATAAGGAGAGTCTAAGGTGGTATACACAAATTTTGAGTGTATATATTCGGTTGCAGACAAATAGTTATGAATTTCGAGCCCCAGCTAGCCATTTTCCGACACGTGTTTTGGTCATCTTTTTATCGACAAATTAATGCGAAAATAAAGCAATATTTTACACGCCACCCTCTCGTTTTTATCGACAAATAAATGTAAATATTTTGTCCCCACCTCTTTTGAAATATCTTTTCGATTGAAATATTACATTTATCCCATAAAATAAAAATACAAAACATTTTTCATAGCGTAGACTGTACGGATAAAAATTGTTTTATACTTGCATTTTATGAGATGAATTTTGATTTAACAAAAATGGTTTGGTTTACGACATATCAACACTTTTCAGCTCATTAATACCGAAATAAGTCATTTTGATAAAAGTTTCTATGTTTCAATTGTTTGATATCTTCAAATTGGTATAAATAATTTTCATTAACTTCATTTGATTTGGTTTGTTTAATGTTGCATCAAGCCTGTGTGTTATTTAAACACAAAAACTGTCCGCCCTGTCGGCTGGGGCGTTAGAATGCACCGACTGCACCTCTGCAGAGGGGTAAGACTCCCCCAATGGGGCCACCTGTTGGCCGTGGGTGGCGACACGTATGCTTAAGGATAGAGCCCAGGTGGATGAGCAGTTCATGACATGCAATACTCCACTTTGGCCCTATCTTGGGATAGACGGGCGGTCGGAGAGGCCCCCTCCGATCAATCGGCTGGTCACGTCAAGCCCTAGCACCTATATGATTTTCCCAACCATATTGCCCTTATGGCAAGTCCCAACCCCTTTTTTATCATGTGAGTGCTAGAAGGCGGTGGCTGCGGGTCTACATGTCCTGGGAATGACGTTAAACTCTATCTGATGGTGAGGTTCCAGTTTTGGAGGTTTCGGGAATGTGGAGCACCCCTTCATCACAATTGCTCCCTGGTCCACTCTGACCCGGAGTGGTAGTACCTGTTAGGGTCCCATCTATGGGTTAAATAGAAAAATGTATTTATAAAAAAATTGTATTATCCATTAAGAATTGATCTATTTCAAAACATTATCGTCATTAAATGACCCACTGAGGTTGATATGCCGTAAAACAAAACAAACCAAACAAACCAAACAAAAACTGTTTGTGAGATAATGTAGAAAAATAAATTGGTTAACACTGTGGTGACCCAGGTGGAGCAGGCTGACAGGTCGGGGTTGCTAAAAGAATAATCTTTTGCGACCCACTCCTGTCTGGGGTCTGGTAACAATGGGGTAGAAACTTCTGTAACCGTTGCCGAATCAACCGGAGCGAAAATAGTTGGCCTTGAAGGACCACTCTCACCTAAGCAATTAACTATACTCAGGTGAAGCAGTCAGCACTTTGCTTTGTCAGCGGCACCACGGAGATAAGTGATTACTGAACCGGAAACAAAGGTAGTAGTTGGTCTTGAAAAACCACTCTCGCTTGATCAGCCGTGGCACAGAAGTAACTAGTCGTAGTAATAGCAGCCAGTAGAAGAAAGTAGAAGTTGTTGGACGGGGAGGAAAATATATTTTATAGGCGTTACTGAACCCCTCACCCTCCAACATCCTACAGGACTAATCCATTTCTGGTCTCCCCTGACCGTACCAGTTGCTCCACCGGGACGTAACCAGTCCTTCTACCCCCTTTTTTCACATAGTTGTTACTTACGTTTCCCTTACAGGTGTATATTTGTAGATAGTTTCGTGCATGCATCTTATATCTTGCACCAAAGTCTAGAAAGGAATAATGTAACATAATCAATGCATAGATTATTTTCAACCCCCCTGTATTTCTGAGGGGATGGCCCGGGCGGGACTTTCCATGGAATGTTACAGAAAGCCCGCGAAATACGTAAAGTCACGTGGGACCTGTTTGGGTCTTCAATTTCAGCTTGGACGTCAGGCAGAGAAGAGATGTCTGCTTTAGCTGTGGCTCACTGCACACGCGCGTTGTGTGTTAGAGAAATATGTTTAGTTAAGTAAATAATGGTTTAAATAATAATATGGTTTTTGGTTGATGAATGTCTTGGCAACAAGACTGACCTAGAAGAAGAAATGAATCAAGGACGACCAACCAGCAAGAACAGAGACGTTAGAAGAGACGCTAGAAGAAGAACGTAAGATACCAAAGATGAACAGAAGAATAATAGAAGTAAGTAAAGAAAGGGTATACAACAATAAGTCATTGTGTCCCGATTACGCATTGGTCACACAAGGCAAACGCACTCCTATATACTCAAACAAGAACAACCACAATATGAAACATGTCAAAACACCTTTGGCAGTTAAACACTTATTCATGGAATGCAGGTTTTTGCTCACATCGGAAACCGTTATTTTAATGCAAACAATATGAAAACTCTATTTGAAAATGTCAACATGAAGGACATTCTCTCATTTTCGAAGGAAATAAAATTATACCATAGAATATAGACATGAACTTAATCAAAACCATACAACATGATCCCAATGCTGCTAACACAGTGTTAAAACCAATTAATAAAGTTTAAAATATAAATACACAACATATATTACTTTCTAATCGTTAGGCATGACATAACCCCAGACGGGTTTATATGAAGTTAAAATTCAATAAACCAAACAACCTATCATAATTTTCGGTATATTTTTATTTCTCTCAAGTATTATAAAATGTCAGCCATGTTAGTATTCTTAAAAATATTGAAATACCTAAGAAATCGTAAGTTGGATCCTCGCAGGATGCCCCATTAAAATCCCTACAAAAAAAGACCTTGCGTTGATCCAGCCTGGTGGGGGTGTCAGAAAAAGTGCACAGGCACAATGAAAAATGAACGTCTCCTATTTAGAATATCAAATGCAAAAAGATGCTGTTACTAATCAAATCTAATTTTTTTTAGTTATCTTCATGAAAATAAATTAAATTCTCATTATTTTTGCTCAAAAAGTACGATCTGATGATAGTGAATGTGTATATATATTTACTTTGTCGTTTTATTTTCGAAATTTTCTCCGGACACACATGCACAGAAACTGTCCATATATATATATATATATATATATATATATATAGGTATATGTAAAAACAAAATTTTTTTGCGATGAAACAAAGAAAATACAGTGCTCAATCACAATTTGTAAGAGCTAATATTTATTTATTTTACAATGTTTTCACAGATCAATGTTCATTATTAACAGCGACCCAGGTTTCATGCTAAATAGCAATCATCAGGTTGTTGAGCATGGTCCTATGGTGTTTGTTGGAGTTCTTTACTCAATGTCACATTTTGGATTGTAAATAACGTCGGTTATGTAGTAACAGCGTCCGCGGAACTAACCGACGTTATTTACAATCCAAAATGTGACATTGAGTAAAGAACTCCAACAAACACCATAGGATCTTGCTCAACAGCATGATAATTGCTATTTAGCATGAAACCTGGGTCGCTGTTAATAATGAACATTGATCTGTGAAAACATTGTAAAATAAATAAATAAATATATATATATATATATATATATATATATATATATATATATTGTTGAATTTTTTAAATATAATTGTTTTCCATAAGCAACTACCCAGGTTTCAGGTTATTTCACCATTATCAGGTTGCTAATAATTCTTCTTTGTTAAAAAAAATGCAGAAATTGAAAAATTCAAAAATATAATCGAAAGCATAAAGAGCGTCCACAGTAATCAACCACGTAATTTGTGGTCCAAAAACATAACAGCAAGAAATGACTTCGCATAAACACCAGAAGAATTATTAGCAACCTGATGATGGTGAAATAACCTGAAACCTGGGTAGTTGCTTATGGAAAACAATTATATTTTTAAAAAATTCTACAAATAAATAAATAAAGGTCCTATAAATTTGTGGTTGAGCACTGTGATTTCTTTGTTTCTCCCCCGAGAAAATTTTTAAATATCTATCTATCTATCTATCTATCTATCTAT
>CM042171.1:2623834-2628834 GCA_023376005.1 Doryteuthis pealeii | reverse complement strand
TATGCATGTATATGTATGTGTGTGTGTTTATATGTGTATATATGTATGTGTGTGTGTAAGTATATATAATATATATATATATGTGTGTGTGTGTGTGTGTGATTCCATTTGTGTTTGGCGGGAAAGAACGGCGTTGAGAGAACTGTATTTATTTTGAATTTTCCATCGTGTGTTTATTTGTTTGAACATCAATGGCCTTTAGGCTTAGAGGGAACCGTGAAGGACATTCGGAAAAGATAAGAAAATAAAGAAAAAGAAGAAGAAAAAAACGATTGATGGAATAAGGAGGAAGTGAGAAAATTGAAGAAGTCGAAAAGTCGAAAGAAAGTAAAAAAATAAAAAAAATAAAAAAAACTTGGATGGGATTGAAGAAAAAATTGCGAAAAATAACGAGAAAGATAAGGGAATAATGTAAGCCTGAAAGTACATGAATGAAAAAAAAGAAAGATATGCAAGATTAATAAGAAAAATAGGGAGGAAGGAAATAAGAAGAAAAGTGAAAAAGAATAAGAAAAACCTGGAGAAACTTAATAATAATAATAATAATAATAATAATAATAATAATAATAATAATATGGAGAATTAGAAGTAGGAGATGAATAAGTAAGAAAGTATGGCAGTAAAAGGAAAACAATGAGAATAAACAAAACATCACACACACACACACACACACCTGAGATGGGCTAGCCAGTTAAACAGGCGTGGAGATGACAGACAGCCAAAGCAGATTCTGTACTCTCTCTGTAGATGAGATATTACTACCTAGGTATGTGAACTGGTCAACTAATTTGTGAGGCATACTATTTGTTTAAAATATGTAACCTTTTTGTCGTACAAGAATTACCGCAAGCCTGTATCCTGTCCGTGTAAGTGTGTTTTTGCAATTCTACTAAATGCATTAAACAGAGAGTTATCTTTTACTATTGGGCATAAGAGGAAGGGCAACAAAAAGAAATAAATAAAAGAAATGAGCACAAACAAACAACAAACGTTGTTCTAGCCGGAGTTATGCTTTTAGGAAAGCACTTTGAAAATTAAAAGCTGTGATCATACGAGCACTTTTCATTGACTGCTACATCAAGATCTAGTGATTTATTAAGCCGTCTGGCATGTCAAAATAAAAGCCGGCATTGGCGTAATAATTCAACGAGTCACTCGCCAGAATGTTTTTGTCCTACACGGGGTACGTTTTTTTTTTTTTACCGCGCAAGATAAACAACGAGATCATAAATTAAATGCGAGATTCGCCGAGAACGCAGTTGCAGGGGAAAATATAGAAAAAATATTTCTGCGATAAATCGAAACCAATATGACAAGGGGAGAGAGAGAGAGAGAGAGAGAGAGAGAGAGAGAGAGAGAGAGAGAGAGAGAGAGAGATGGGTGGGGGTGAGGAGAGAAATAGGAGAGGGAGAGAGATGCATTGAGAGAGATAGGGAAATACAGATAAAGAGAGATATTTCTGCGATAATATATATATATATATATATAATATATTATATGTAGAGAGAAGAGAGAGAGAGAGAGAGAGAGAGAGAGAGAGAGAGAGAGAGAGAGAGAGAGAGAGGGAGAGAGAGAAAAAAAAAATATATATACATATATACACACACGTACACATATATATATATCTCAGTCGGTAGAGCGTTCGGCTAGGAATCACAAGGTTCCTGGTTCGATACTGGCCCTCGCCAACTTAGCGTATAAGTAACACAGGGATCTGTGCGGTAAAATGAGGAGCTGATGGTGGGTGTGGTGCTCCACCTCCGATGCTAAAATAATCTCCTTGGTCTAGCGCTAGTGAAAAGGGGATAGACTCCCTCGCTGATGGCTGATACCGACATTAGGCCGCCCCGACGATTTTATATAATATATATTATATATAATATATATATATATATATAGAGAGAGAGAGAGACATAGAGAGAGAGGAGAAAATAAAGATATATAGAGAAAGAGATAGATAGATAGATAGATATAGAGAGATATATATAATTAAAGATATATATATAGAGATATATATTATATATATATATATATATATATATATATATATTAAATATTATATATATATGTGTATGTATAGAGAGATAAAGCTATGTATATATATGTATATATACAGATATATATATATATATATATATATAGAGAGAGAGAGAGAGAGAGTGAAGAGAGAGAGAGAGAGAGAGAGAGAGAGAAGAGAGAGAGAGAGAGAGAGAGAGAGAGAGATTTCTGCGATAAATCGAAACGAGAGAGAGACTTAACGCTGGCAGATCATTGGCCTGTTGATCCGAAGTATCACAATCCACATCGTAAAGGAGAATGCCTATTCTCGCAGTTACGTATTTTTTCTGTTTCTTTTTATAATTTTCTGACACGTCCTTTTCCATACATCAATATGTCCAGGGTTCGTGGAGTTTTATTTGGCTACGTACGTCTGTGTGACCCACCACATCCACCACGGACAGGATGTGACACAAGGTCAATATTTAAGCAGAGTGTTGACCTGTTTGACAGGATAGACGACAACAGGGAGAATGAAATTGAAACACTCACAATTGGTTGGTATCAAGTCCCGAGTCAATAAAGTTTTCTAAATCCGTTTTCAGCATTAAAACCATTTAAATTCTCTAACTCGTCATTTTGAATGCGTTCATATGTATAGGGGTCATGGAGTTTCTTTCGGTCACTAATATCATATGTATTAGAAGGCGATGGCTGAGGGACTCTATGTCCTGAGTATGAAGCTCGACTGAATCTAGTGGTGATGAGGTTTGAATTTTGAAGACTGTGGAATATCCCTTCATTACTTCCAGGTCTACTCTGAACCGAAATAATAGTACCTGTTAGGGTCTTATCTATGGGTCCATATGTATAGGGGTCTTGGTGTTTTATTCGGCCACGAATATCTTATGTATTAGAAGGCGATGGCTGAGGGACTTTATGTCCTGAGTATGGAGCTCAACTGAATCTAGTGGTGATGAGGTTCGAATTTTGGCGCCCTGGGGAGTGTGGAGTACCCCTTCATTACCATTATTCCCCGGTCCACTCTGAACTAGAGTGATAGTACCTTTTAGGACCCCATCTATGGGTGAAATGAATAAAAATAAGTTTTAATTTTTTTTAATGGCGAGTTAAAAATGTTAATATCTAACTGTTTAGGGATTTTAAGGGGTCAAATAAGAACAAAACGACGGGTAACAAATGTAGGAAAATGTATTAACAAAAGAGTAGACAATTACAGTACAGAGAAGTGGGAATTACATCTGACAATAGAGTTATGAGCTGACTCGCATTGGCTTACTCTACAAGCCATAATTGTCCCTTTTACTTATAGTAACCGTCGGCGCATTCCATTAGTCTATAGGGTATATCACCTATAACACTAACAAAATTGAGTAGGAAAAAAACGTCTAAAATGCATAACTTTTCCAATAAAAAATCCAACCAACCAAGTTTTCATAACAACCACGCATTTTTCATTAATTGAATTTTTATTTGAGAAAACAATTTCAATAATTATCAATTATGTAAAATGTAAGTCTACAGATTAATGATTAAAAACAAAAGCCTCTTATTTTACAAAACAATGGGCAATTCGTATAGTTTAAGTGTTAGTAAGCTGGGCTAGCAGACCATTGTTAGTGAGTTCAATCCTCACTGAGTGTTCCATGTCTCTGATCTTGTGCCCCGGTTAATTTAAGATGCGTTAAAAAAATTGAATATCTAACAAAAACGAATAGAAAAAAACCTTCTAAAAGGCATATCGTTTTCCGATAAGGGTTGATATGTCTTAAAATCCAACCAACCAACCAACCAACCAACCAACCAAATGTTCAACGCAACCACACACTTTTCATTAATTGAATTTTTATTTGAGAAAACAATTTCAATAATTATCAATTTTTATTAGGATTCCTTTCATCTTAATTTCAATTTATTTTCCTCGCGAATACTCAGACCCACATTCTGCACCCACCATATTTTTTTGAGATGAAACACATCCCCGAACATTTATTGTTTTTAGTAATATTATTCTTATCTGAAGATTTTTAATTTTCATTGTTACTACAGAAAAAATATTTGTCAATTTTATCTTTAGATAAAGATTTTTAAACTATTCACATGAAGTTAACGAAAAAGGACCATATAATCTTTAAGCACCCCTTATGGGATCTCGATTCATAAGGACATGTTTTTCATTTACACCGTCAAAATCCGGTTGTTTGTTAACAGACGATTTTTAGAGTTTTTAATTATAAAACTAACCCCTACCCCTAAACCCTAACCCTAACCGCTAACAAACAACCGGATTTGACGATGTAAATAAAAACATGTCCTTATGAATCGAGATCGCAGATGGGGTGCTTAAAGGTTATATGGTCAACGAAAAACTAACATAACTACTAGTTTATTACGACACATGGAATTATTTCTGCTAATTCATTGATACACATCAAGTTAATTAGAATTGTTTTGTTTATACACATGAAAGTTAATGGAAGATCTAAGTTTAGAATTAACATTATATTGAAACACATTGAGTTAACGAAAATTATTTCTAGCAGTTTATTAATACACCGTACGTTAATGAAAATTGAATCAACAAAAGTACGAGAGTGATTAAAAAAAGTAATACCATTTTGTTTAGGACAGGTATAATTACAAACACAGGAACATGTATCATGCATCAAAATGAAGCTGGTCCTCAGGGGATTACATCCCTACTTCTCCACATAGGTGTGTCAAAAAGTAACGCCATTTGGCTTAGGACAGGTATAATTACCAACACAGGAACATGTATCATACATCAAAATGAAGCTGGACCTCTGTGGATCACATCCCTACTTCTCCACATAGGTGTGTCAAAAAGTAATGCCATTTTGTTTAGGACAGGTATAATTACCAACACAAGAACATGTATCATAAATCAAAATGAAGCTGGTCCTCTGTGGATTACATCCCTACTTCCCCACATAGGTGAGTCAAAAAGTAACGCCATTTTG
>CM042171.1:2598834-2613834 GCA_023376005.1 Doryteuthis pealeii | reverse complement strand
CGGAGCCGGAATTTATCTAAATTTAAAAATGCATATACTGTGTTAAAAATAAAATAAATTTTATTTTAAAAATCAGAAGCATTTATAATCCACAGGAAAACCCAAAAGAGTTTGTTGTAAAGATATATAAAATGTATATCTTTAAACTTACTATCTTATAGCTGGAATCATGAACATTTTTGATATTTTTATACATTTTTACAACAAACTCTTTTGACTTTTTTGTGCTCATTGAGCTCATGAGGAACCCATTTATCGAGCTTTTTCACCTTTCCAATACTCTGTAAATGGCGGAAATTGTTGCAATGCTGACATCAAGTGTCTGAGACATTTCTCTGACACTTGTCGTGGATTTTGCTCAACAACTGCCTGCAATTATTCATTGTCAAGACTGCATGTGCGTCCTCTACTTCTTCATTTTCAAGACTCTCATCTCCACTGCGGAATTTCTGGAACCACCTTCGTACAGTCCGATCACTTGTGGATTCATCTCCCCATGCTTTGTTGATATTGGCAGCAGTTTTGGAGGCATTGAGCCCAAACTTGAACTCATGCAACATAAGAAGGTGAAGGTCATGTTTAGGCATGTTCATCTTTGAAGGCTCCTATTTTTTAAAAATACTTTCTATCTAAAAATAAATTAAATTTTATTTTTGAGCACACATTAATTATTATATATGCAAAAATTCACCTGAAATAAACAACAAATTCTATGTTGAAATGACATTTCAAAACCGAGCACTTTCGGTCATTTTTTGTAACAACCTAATACAAATAACAATAACAAGTCTAAGTGAAACCAAACAATTAAAAATTATTCAAAATAGTCTCCTTATCATCCAGTGCACTTATTCCAGTGAGCATTTCATTGGTTGAAGGACCTCTGAAACTGCTCTTTTCATACCCTGTGATGCTGCCAAATTATTTATCTTTTAATATCCTTTACGCCCTCAAGTTTTAATCTTAAGATAAATTTTCAGTTTGGGAAACAAATTTCACACAGCTTAAGTCTGGTGATTATAAAAAAATATTTCACTTGCGCAATCTTGTGTTTCACTAAAATCAATGCATAATTATAATTAGATCAAATCGAAAATACCTGGAAAAACCCAGCTAGGTAAGAGCTGTGAAAGTTCAGGGTAAGGATTCAGGTATCTATAGATTGGGAGAGCGAGTATTTGAAAGATATAATATTCAGAGCCAACAGTAGACAATAACAAGAATCTAAGTGAAACCAAACAATCCCATAATGCATTGGGAGATTCTTTATTTTCCTTTTTAATCAGAATACTCCTTACAAATGGCTCGCATTATACACGATACTTAATCATTCCTTACATTGGGGGGGGGGGCCGCAGGTTACATTACGTTTCATTTAATCCATTTCTCTTTGTGTGAGCGAAATTTCCATGAATAAATACTTCCGCCTTGTTGATTTATTCGTTAATCTGCTTCCGCTTCCGCTTGCGTTCGGCTTTGCGCATGCTCGGTGAGGAAGAGCCTCGTTATAGAATTTCTTTTTTTTTTCTTCTTCTTCAGTTCAGTTTCTTACGATACGATCTACAAGGCCCTAGCTAGCTACGAATCTAGCCGAAACGATACACAACGGCGTACGATACTTGTCTTTCTGGCAAGAGATATCTCTGCAGAGTGATGTGTTAATGGCGGTTCGGTTTCGGGGGAGTTTTAAAGGAATTTATGTTCAGGACTTTAGCCGTCATTATTCTAGGCCCGCCCACTTTACGTCCCATTATTTCCAGCATCTTCTCTTCCCGCTCCCCACGTAACCTAATTAACTAAAGAGCTGCACCTGTTTGTGCAGCGCATTTGAAGAGTAGGAAAAACAGGGATAACCAGATGAAAAGGAGAAGGGAAAGGAAGAGGAAGGCAGAGAGAGAGAGAGAGAGAGAGAGAGAGAGAGATACAAGGAGAGAGAGAGAGAGAGAGAGGGAGATGGAGACAAAAGAGGGAGAGGGAGAAAGAGGGTTGGGAGAAGGGGAGAGAGGTAGAGAGGTAGAGGAAGAGGTTAGAGGTTAGATGGACAGGGAGAAGGGTAGAGAGAGAGGAGAGGGAGAGAGTTGAGGGAGAGAGATACATTGGAGAAAGAGAGAAAGACAGAGGCATAGATAAAGGTAGAAAAATAGTCATAATATATATATATATATATAAGAGAGAGAGATATAGAGAGATAGATAGAAGGAAGAGAGATGGATCGATATATATATATATATATATATATATATATATATATATAGAGAGAGAGAGAGAGAGAGAGATAGAATGAAAAGAGATAGACATATAGAAGGATGAGGGATAGAGAGATAGAGATAGAGAGATAGACGGAAGAGATATAGTGAGAGATAGAAGGAAGAGAGATAGAGGAAAGAGAAAAGAGAGAGAGAGAGAGGAGAGAGAGAGAGAGAGAGAGAAAGAAGGAAGAGAGATATAGTGAGAGATAGAAGGAAGAGAGATAGAAGGAAAAGAGAGAGAGAGATAGAAGGAAGAGAGATAGGAGGAAAAGAGGGAGATAGATAAAAGGAAGAGAGATATAGTGAGAGATAGAAGGGAGAGAAGAAAAAGAGAGAGAGAGAGATAGAAGGGAGATATATGGATAGATAGATAGATATACAGAGATAGAAGGAAGAGAGAGAGAGACAGAATGAAGGAAGAGATACATAGGAGAAAAGGGAGAAAGATAGAGAGTCAGAGATAAAGTTGTAAAAATAGTCAGAGAGAGAGAGAGAGAGAGAGAGAAGAGAGAGAGAGAGAGAGAGAGAGAGAGAGGGGGAGAGAGAGGAGGGGGAAAAAGAGAGATACTTATAGGGAGAAAGGAGAGAGGTGAGAGAGATACATATAGGGAGGAAAGGAGAGAGAGAGGAGGAAGAAGAAAGAGATACATATAGGAGGAAAGATGATGCGGAGGTTGTGTTGTGTGAGAGAGAGAGAGGAGAGAGAGAGAGAGAGAGAGAGAGAGAGAGAGAGAGAGAGAGAAAGGAGGGAGGAAGAAAGAGATACACTGACAGAGAACTAAAGAGGCATAGTTAAAGGAAGAGAGAGAGAGAAAGAGAGAGAGAGAGGGGGGATAGATAGATAGAGGGAGGTGAGAGGAGAGAGGGAGGGGCTGGGGTTGTTGATAATAAAATTACCCCCCCCCTCTTCTTATCCTGTCTTTGCTGTCGTCTGTTGCTGTTCAATAAGTCTAAAGCAACCTTCCGATTTCGGCTTACAGAAATCCCATTAACCTTGAAGATCTTGTAAAGCAACGGACGTTAATGATTTGCCGTTAAACGTTCGCAAGCCAAGCCGCCTACCCCACTTGAAAATTCGATTGATAAATGGCGAAACGATACAAAGGAAAATATTAGCCTCTTCTACTGGAATCTTGCCTATAAAGACCTCATCATATTGGATTATATATATATATATATATAATATATATATATATATATATATATAGAGAGAGAGAGAGAGAGAGAGAGAGAGAGAGAGAATGATTGATATATATATATATTGATATATATATAGAGATACTGATATATATATATATATATATATATATATATATAGAGAGAGAGAGAGAGAGGGGAGTGATTGATATATATATATATATATTATATATATATATATATATATATTATATATGTATATATTGATAAATATATAGAGATACTGATATATATATATATATATATATATATATAGAGAGAGAGAGAGAGAATAATATGAATACAAATAGGGAGGAGGAAAAAATAGTATATATATATTGGTAAATACCTTCAAGTAATTCCCACCTCAGCAATCACATCCCCGGCAAAAATTACCAGGGAGTGTTTCGGATGTCTTTGTCTACACAAGGACGGGCAGTAAAAAAAATAGAGACTGCCTCAAGGACATTGAGATGATGACTTGTCCAAGCCTTGTGTAGAACAGAAAATTGCTGATCGTTGTTGTTTATTTTGCAACTATTTGTACTACAAAGGTGGTCACCGATGGCAGAATCATGTGCCTGTGAAAGCCCGGATGTGGTTTGGGGGAGGCTTCTTATACTACTCGGGACCAGTGAGTTTATTCGGACGCTCAACCTCTGCATCGTCCTACCAATGTAACTGGCAGCACACCAGCATTGGTATTTGTAAACTCCGTAACTTTGTTCAAAGATTAGCAGGACATCTTTTTGAGCAAAGCGAAATGCAGGTATGGAGGTAATAATTGTCCGGACTTTAACTGTGTTAAAGCAGCGTGTTATGGCTAATTTGATCTTGTTTGCTAATGTCTGACCAACAAGTCCTATCCATGGCAATAGTAAATATTCGGAACATTTAGGTGGACCAAACTCTTTGTTGCTGTTAAAATTTGAAATAGTTTGGTTGATCACCTTTGTAGTCAAATCTTCAGGATACCCAAGATGTTGTTAATTGTTTTGAGTTCATCTGCTGCTTTGACTGCAAGATAGGAGACGTGTTAAAACATCTCTACAAATGTAGCAACAGAAATTTTAAAGTAATGCTGATTTATCCGGATGATTATTACTCACTACTTCTAACAAAGAAAAATACTACATAGATATATATAAACCATCACTAGACAGATCATAAACACACACTGATACGCGCGCACAAAAAAGAACGTTGGAAAACACAAGCACACACACACACACGCACGCACATACGCACGCACATACGCACTAATTAGACTAAAATACGTGTCCCGTACCACTAGTCTTGTGTTTCACTTCTCATATTGATTAAGTGAATGGTGATGATGATGGTGGTGGCGGTGGTGCTAAATATTGGATTGAATGGTCTCAGAATCATAAGGAATGTTTCCAATGTCTGTGGATGACTATATATATAATATATATATATATATATATATATCAATTTATCATTTACTATCTCTGTTTATATCTACCAGTCTATTTCTGGTTGTTTTCTAGAAACCATGACCCCTTGAAAACTATACAGGGGATCAGAAACTGGACGGGGGGTCGTTGGGCCAACTTAATAGAAATATTTATCTGGGTGTTCATTAAGGTGGTATTTCCTGAACGCCAAATTGATACTAATTTTAATTCAAGAATTCACTGCCTAAAATAGAAATAGTCTGGTAGATAAGAAGGTAGACAGAGATAGAGTTGGTGGTGCCATTATAGTATGTTGCCTACCGTTTGAATGTGTCCTACGAAATCATGTCTCTCTTCTAGTATGTGGACTACCATAAAAAGCATATTATAAGGTTATAATAATAACTGCTATGGAAGCGTGTGGTGTAATGGTTAAAGTCATGGGAAATTGACCTTGTGTCACATCCTGCTCATGTGGAGGGGTTGGTTGAAATATATAATAATAACTGCTAACCCTAACCCTATTTCAGAATTTTATTATATTTTAGAATTAAATAGATCTCTGATTCATGTAAAGTATGGATAAATTTCTTTTTTTAGTTATTCTTAATTACTATATATAGCTTATGACTGAATTGCATTTCTTGAAATTGAATATATGTGAAAAACAATTAGTTGCATGAAATCAAATACATTCTCACGCACATTAATTCTACTTAATAGCCTAAAAATATATATAAGTATACAGGTGTGTATATGCACCAGTATACATGTTTATGTATGTGTGTGTGTATATGTGTGTATATGTATATATATGTATATATATGTTTGTATATGTATATATATGTGTGTATATGTATATATATATATATATGTGTATATATGTGTATATATGTATATATGTGTGTGTATATGTATATATGTATCTTTATGTGTATATATATGTGTGTATATATATTTGTATATATATGTGTGTATATGTATATATATCAATGTATATATATATATTATAATATATATATATATATATCAATGTTCTTAAATGCACACAAATATTTGCATATAAATACACAAACATACTACCGACCTGTCGGCTTGTACAGATGACTAGACCAAATGCACCTCTGGCGAACCGTGATGCTTAAGGATGGAACCCAGGTGTCTGAGCAGTCCATGACATGCAATACACCTCTTTGGCTTTTAATTAAGATAGACGGGAAGTCAGGGGTGGGGCACCACCTAATCAGTCAACTGGTCACGTCAATCTCTAGCACCTATATGATTGTCCCAACCCTATTAATCTTATGGAAAGCTCCAACCCTTTTATGATATATATGCTAAAAAGCTATTGCTGAGTGTCTTAGTGTCCTGGCTATAACATTAAAATATCTGATGGTGAAGTTCCGATTCTGGAGCTCTGGGGAGTATGGAGCACTCTTCATCGTCATTACGTTCAGCTTCATTCTGACCCGGAGTGGTAATGCACATATTCAACGGTACCTATGCGATCTTCAGGCCAATTGGTCTGAAGATCGCATAGGCACCGTTGACTTTAGGTTTATGCTACCTTAACTTGAATACAAAAGTTCTATGAATGATATTGAGCACAGTTTACTTACAAATATCGCACTGTATTATCTACATAATATATATATATATATATATTATATATATATATATATATTCTGTGTTTGTGTGTGTGTGTGTGTGTGTGTGATTGGGGAAATATGTGGAAATGAAAAAAATGCAGTATATAAGTATATTCCATATATATATATATATATTATATATATATATATATATATATATATATATACGTGTATATTGAGTGACTAGGTCGAGAAATACAGAGCACTGTACGACCTTTGCTTCTGAAAATAATTTCACGGCGCGATTTAAATACATGCTAATAATTAAAAGTGAGACTGTGTAAAGAGTTCGCGCCATTTTCTGATAATTCAATGAGCCTACTCTGCCATAAAATCCATTAAGCACCTCGGCGTAGATTACTCTTTTGTTAGCCAACACGACCTACCAATAATGACACCTCTTTCCGTTCGTGGTGGGTTTGCTTCACAAACAGGGCCCCGATACACGCAACGCCTTGCGTGCCACTCATGTTTTGTCTGTCTGTTCGTAGATGGAAGAGGTTCCTGAAGCCATTCAGGTAACGTCTGATAAAAAAAAACTAAAGATAAAAATAATATAAGACCAATGAAATGAAGGTATCTCTTTACGGTAGTTGTCGGTTTATCGAAGAACAACATTAGCACCAACTTAACACCGGTAGTCACAATAACTATAATTATATTTTATAAGCATGAAAAAGCAAAAAAAGAAAAAAAGGAGAAAAGAAAGCAAGAGAAAAATGCGAGAGGAAGAAAAACGAAATATTCCGTGAATGGAGGATAAAATCTATTAAATTCTTAACTAAGGTTAGAATTGCTAAATATTTGATAAACTACAAAAAATAAACACTTATAATTCGGAAAAAAATGGTTATACCTCTTTTACATATTAATTTACTAAGCTGAGTTTAGTCTGACACAAGGGCAGTAATATGGGGCTCTCAGTCAGAACCGAAATCACTAGTAGAATGAATTTGAATTGGTAAAGTATTCGGCTAGGAATCACAAGGTTCCTGGTTCAATACCGGCCCTCGCCAACTCAGCGTATGAGAAACACAGGGATCTGTGTGGTAAAGGGAGGAGCTGATGGTAGGTGTGGCACTCCACCTCAGACGTTATAATCAATCTCCTTGGTCTAGCGCTATTGAAAAGGGGATAGACTCCCTCGCTGTCTGGCTGATACCGACTTTAGGTGACCCCGACAACTTTACTTTACTTTATTGCTCTGTTCAATAATGTTGAATATCGAGCTCTCAATTTATATTTGAACAATTCCAACATTATGCCGTTGGAAGAAAGGCTCAACTTAGAATCATCCTAATATCAACTGACTTAGTAACCCAGCTACGTATATATATATATATATATATATATATATATATATATATATATATATAAAAATTGTCGGCTAAATAAAGCCAAATCAAAAACACATTGTTTGTTTGTTTACTTCTCATATATATATATATATGTAATATCATAAAATACTCATGAGTGAAAAGAAGCGGCGTTGTGTTATTTCTAAAAACTCCAAATGGCACAAGGTAAGATAACCCTCAGCCCTCAGCCAGTGTCCAGACTCCATGGCATCATAGAACTACCAATAGCTGAACAGCTGCCCAACAACCAGGATTGCCGCCTTCTCCAATGCTGTACCGGTACAGAGATAAATATATTGAATATTTCTTTATCCACACATTATTCACTCCATTAGAAGTAAGAGCCGAACTTAAGCAGCGTTGACACGTCATCCCTCCATTCGGAAATGTGTGCAAGACGTAACGAAGAGTTGACACGTTATCATCTCAGCCATTCTGACAAGGAGACGGTAAAGTAAACAAGAGTTTTAACACATCTCTGCATTACGACAAGGGAAGGATAGTGTTACACCATTATTGTTCTTCTACAAGGATTTCTTTAGTATTAAATAACCCACTAAGGTTCGTATTATCTACATTATTCGGACTATTGTCCTCATCTTCATTGTTATCTGTACAACGTTTCGGCCGATATGCATCCGGCTTTCTTCAGGTATTTCTTGTCGGACTCAGGAACCTTCTCGGACTCGGGAACCTTCTTTTCGACCTCGGGAACTTTATTGTCGTAGTCGGGAACCTTCTTGTCGTAATCGGGAGCAATCACGGAACTTTGAACCTAACCCTTTATTCAGTCCACGGAGGTATCCTGTTCTCCAATTGGACACATGGGCTAGTGTATAAGTTAGGTTAAGAGAGTTCTAAGTGGCAATTATCTCTGGATTCCGGGATCAATCCTGACAGGCGGCAGTTACATAGAAAAATGATTAACACAGCTCCTACCCCAGCTATGGTTAACGGAATGAGAACTGGATACCCCCGTGGACTGAATAAAGGGTTAGGTTCAAGATTCCGTGATGGCTCCCGATTACGACAAGTGTTCCCAACTACGACATGAAAGTTCCCTAGTCCGAAAAGAAGGTTCCCGAATCCAATAATGTTCCCGAGTCCAACAAGAAATACCCGAAGAAGGCCGGAGGGCATATCGGCCGAAACGATGAACAGATAACAATGAAGATGAGGACAATAGTCTGAATAATGCAGATAATACTAATCATCAAGCCTCCTCTCAAACATTCAGAGAAATACCACTGTGGTTCATATGTCATTGAACAAAGAGATCAAACCAATAAACTAAACATAGGTACACTTTTGGAGGAAGTCTTACTCTTTAATGGGCCGGTATACCTAAGTCGGTTGAGCCTCCGCCTAGGAACCTCAAATTTCCGGATTCGATACCGGCCCTCGCCAACTCAACGCATGTGTAGCATAGCTTGCAACTGTGCAGTAAAGTGGAGAGCAGATGGTAGAGGAAGCGTTTCTCATCAGACGCAAAAACGATTTCTCTGGTATAGCGCTAGTGAAAAGGGGATAGACTCCTCCACAGTCCAACTGATACAAACAATTATACATCCCGTCGACTTTACTATTACTTAGTTACTTAGATTGAGTCAGATTACTCAAAGCCCTGCCGACGGGGCTATCACATGTATTTGATATTCCTTAGTCTTACGCAAGGTTACTTGAATTTGTGTTACTGTCTTCTTTACCGGCACTGAATATCTATATGTTATAAACTGGCTTCAAATTCACGGTCCTACTTCGTGTATCTATATACGTTGCGGGTATGTATATCACGTGGCGAAGTATGTAGTCGGACTTAAGAACCACAACACATGGATATAGTAGAGTTGACTTTATTTCTTCTTCTCGGCTGTACGTGGTGGCGAGCGTAACAATAGGAATGCCCAAGGGTTGACGATGACTACTACTACCGTTGGGATGACTGGCGATGTTGGGTAAAGGGGTGGCTGGTGGCATCTCACCGCCCTTGATGCAATGGACCGTGTCGACGGTCGCTCCTTGTGCTCTGTTCGCCGTCCGCTGTCTGGCTCTCACACTGACCTGGGATCCCTGACTTCCTTTTATATATATCAAACGCCTACGCGTTTTCTTTTGTTATCTTTATCAGCGGACAAATCTATTTCCGAACTTATTGTTACCCATCCTTCATTGTTCGTTTTACCCGGAAAAAGTCCTTTGTTACTCTTTTCGTCTTCTCCCTGCCTCGATCCAACTGGAAGACCCTATTTCCATTTTCACCTTCTTTTAAATATATTCAATATACAACATTTGGCACTTGGTGTGGATAGAATTCACTACAATAGCGACGTATTTTATGATTAGCTTTTCAAAAATCGATTTAGGTTAAGCAGGCGTCCCCCTAGAATAGGCGACCATCGCTGAGGCTTTATTTTGCTTCGTTTTTTTAAGCTTTAAAAGATTTAATCTTATTTTATATTCTTTAATTTTTTTATATTTCTAAGTGAATCCAGAAAACACTGGAGAGATTTTTCTTAATTAACGGAAGACAAATGGTTAAACCGTACTGGGGAAAAAAACCGTTTCCTGTGACATTGATTTTGTTGGTTGCTATAACTAAAAGCATCGGAACTGTTTTTTACCATTTCTCTTTTATTTTATTTTATTATTTCAAGATTGAGTAAAAAGAAAAGGAGGAATCCAGTCTTCGTGGCTTATGGAATGGTGAAAACCGTTTGGGAGAAAAATAATGATGATAAGTTTACAATTAGTTGTCATAACAAATTCGAAATAAAAGAAATGTCTTTGTGGAGTAGGGGAAGATGGCGAAACTCGAAGCGTTCTTTATTTTTTAGTTCTTGAAGAAAAGAAAAAAAAAAGATGAATAAATACGTTTTCATTTTATTTACTGTTTCTTTTCTTATTTTCTTCTCGTAATTTATAATTGGATTTTTTTTGTTTATTTCTTTTCTTTAAAAAATAAATAAAAATAAAAATAAAAAACAAAAAATGATTTTTTGTTTTCTTTGAAATATTAATGTGTCAAATAAGTCTCATTCTTTAAAATAATTTTATGAATTTCTTTCATTTAAATATTTTCTTGTCATTTTGATTCTTTCTTTCTTTCTTTCTTCTCTCTTTCTTCTTTCCTTTATTTCTTTCCTTCTTCCTTCTTTCTTTCTTTTCTTTCTTTCTTTTTTGTTTCTTCTTTCTTCTTTTCTTCTTATTTCTTTCTTTTCTTCTTTTCCTTATTTTTTTTTCTTCTTTCTTTCTTTCCCTTCCGTCTTTTTTTTTCTTTTCTTCCTTCTTCTTTGTTTTCTTCTTTCTTTCTTTCTTTCTTTCTTTCTTTCTTTCTTTCTTTCTTTGCTTATTTCTTTCTTCCTTATTTTTTTTTCTTTCTTTCCTTCTTTGTTTTTTTTTCCTTCTTTCTTTCTTTCTTACTTTCTTTTTTCTGCTTTATTTCTTTCTTTCCTTATTTTTCTTTCTTCTTTCCTTCTTTGTTTCTTTTTCCTTCTTTCTTCTTTCTTTCTTTTTCTTTCTTTTCTTTTCTTTCTTTTCTTTTTTTCTTTCTTTCTTTTTTTCTTTCTTTCTTTTTTTTTCCTTTCTTTCCTTCTTTGTTTTTCTTCTTTCCTTCTTTTCTAACTTTCTTTCTTTCTTCCCTTCCTTTTTTTTCTTTCTTTCTTTGTTTCTTTCCTTTACTTTTTTGCTTCTTTCTTTCTTTCTTTCTTTCTTTCTTTTTCTTTTTCTTTCTTTTCTTTCTTTCTTTCCTCCATGGTTTCTTCTGTTCTTTCTTTCTATTCATGTTCTAGTTTATTTTCTCTTCTCTTCTTTTCCTTCCTTCTTGTTTCTTTTTTCTTTCTTTCTATTCCACCTGTAATTTATTTTCGCTTTCTCTCTTTCTTTTCCTCCAATAATCTATTTTCTCTTCTCTTGCCTTCCTTCAGTTCTTTCTTTCTTTCTTTCTTTCTTTCTTTGATCATGCTATGTTTCCTGCGTTCTTTCTTTCCTTCTTTCTATTTCTTCCTCGAATATTTTATTTTCTCTTCCTTCAATTCTTTGTTTTTTTTTCTTAGTCTTTGTTTTCATTCCCTACCTAAATTTATTTCTCTCCTTTTTTATTCTCTTCTTTTCTTTCTTTTATTCCTCTAATAGTTTCTCTTCTCTTCTCTTTCTTTTTCTCTTTCCTTCTTTCTTTCTCTATGAATTTATTTCCACTCTTTTATTCTATTCGTTTCTGTTTCTTTCTTTCTTTTCTTTCTATTTTTCTTCTATTCTCTTTCTTTTACGATTCCTTCAGTCCTTTCTTTCGTTCTTTTCTTTATTTCCTGAATCTTTTCTTTTTTTCTCTTTTTTTCATACTTTCTTTTTTCTTTCATTTTTTCTTTCATTTTTTCTTTGTTTCTTTCATTCTTTCTTCATTCTTTCTTTCTTCATTCTTTCTTTCATTCTATCTTTCTTTCTTTTATTCTTTCCTTCTTTTTTTCTTTCTTTCTTTCACTCTTTCTTTCTTTCATTCTTTCTTCATTCTTTTTTCTTTCTTTCTTTCACTCTTTTTTTCTTTCATTCTTTTTCATTCTTTCATTCTCTCTTTCTTCATTCTTTCTTTCTTAATTCTTTATTCATTCTTTCTTCATCATTCATTCTTTCTTCATTCATTCTTTCTTCATCTTCTTTCTTTTTCATTCTTTCATTCATTCATTCTTTGTGTCTTATTTGTTTTTTGGTTTTTCTTTTGTTCCTTCCTTTTTTTTCCTTTGTTTCTTTTTTTCCCTTTGTTCCTTTCCTTTCTTTGTTTCTTTTTCTTTCTTTGTTCCTTTCCATTCTTTTTTCTTCTTCTTTTGTTTCTTTTTTTCTTCCTTTGTTCCTTTCCTTTCTTTTTTTTTTCATTGTTTCTTTTTCTTTCTTCCTTTGTTCCTTTCCTTTCTTTTTTTCTTCCTTTTTTCTTTCTTTCTTTGTTCCTTTTCTTCTTTTTTTATTCTTTGTTTGTTTCTTTCTTTCTTTGTTCCTTTCCTTTTTTTTCTTCCTTTGTTTCTTTGTTTCTTCCTTTGGTCCTTTCCTTTCTTTTTTCTTCTTCCTTTGTTTCATTGTTTCTTTCTTTGTTCCTTTCCTTTTTTTTCTTCTTCCTTTGTTTGTTTGTTTCTTTCTTTCTTCTAATCCCTAATTTGTCTTTTCTTCTACAAAATTTCCTAATTTCTAATACTCTTTATCATCCTGTTTTAGTACCTTGCGATTTTTGTCACTATTTATTTTTGAAATATCTTCATCACTTTCCTTCTTCCTTTTCTTCTTCCTTTCCTTCTATCCTTTCTGTCTTTCCTACTTTTCCACCATTTCTCCTTATAATTTAAAAGATTTTATCAGTATTCTTCCATCATGAATTTTAAAATATCTTTTGTGTACTTGTAAAAATATTTATGTCTACGATAAGAATTAATTCTTTCTTTGGCGTTTTTTATATACATCTTTTTCAGCATTTCTAGTGCATCTATTTTTCTTCCCTCCTTTTTTGTTGTAGATTAAAAGATTTTCTAGTTAAAACCTTCGTTTAAATCACCTTTTTTCTTCCATTTTATTTTTACCCTCCACATAACTCCTTCTTTCCCTCCATTTTTAGTCGCCATCTTTTTTTTTAAGTCAGTTCAATATCGTTTTTATTTTTGCTTGTTGATTTCTTCTTACACTTATTTTCAAAACAGGAAACCAGTTCGCCATTAACTTCCTGTATCAGCTAAATGATAAATCACTTTGATTAAAACAAGAACAAAAACAAAAAAAAAACATAGAATGTTTTTTCTCGACCTTTTTCACTTTTTACTTTTATTTCTAAGTTTGAACAAGGCTAACCGCGAAATACATGCCGCAGTTCCCGCCAGTTAATGCGATATTTCCCGCGTAAATTTCACTTAACAAATCAAGTTGTCCATTTTAGCAAGAAGGCCAGAGTTGAGAACCAACGTACGGGTAATAGACTTTTATTTTCATGCCTTAAAATATTGATTTAGATAAATTTTGCTGACAGTGTTTTATAATAATGTTTCTCGAAAAAAGTAAGATAAATTACATAGTTATTTATTTCCGGTCCATGAAAATCAGCCCTTAAAAAATCAGTCAAAGAACTAATACAAAAACGAAATTCTTTTAATGGAAAGAAAGAAAGAGAAGGGAAAACTTATGTAGGGTACAGAAAGAAAGAAAGAAAAAAAGAAAAAAAAGAAAGGGGAAGGAAATAATCTTAGGTGTGGGAACAAAGAAAGGAGAGGGACAGTAAGGTTAAGTAGGGAACAGAAAGTAAGAAAGAAAAGAAGAGATGCCCTCTAGTAGAAGAGAAAAGAAATTATAAGAAGAACTGAAGGAAAGATGAAAAAAGAAAGAAAAAAAAAGAACGGAAAGAAAGTTAGGGTGGAACAGAAATAAAGACAGAAAAAGAAGCAAATATGCACTGTAGTAAAAGAGCAAGAAAGAAAGAAAAGAAGAAGGAATGCCTTCTAGTAAAAAAGAAAGAAAAGAAGAAAATATTTACTCTAGTAGAAGAGAAAGAAAGAAAGAACGAAAAGAATAAAATGCACTCTAGTAAAAAGAAAGAAAGAAAGAGAAAGAAAGATGAAAAATGCACTCTAGTAAAAATAAAGAAATGAAGAAAATATTTACTCTAGTAGGAGAGAAAGAAAGAAAGACGAAAAGAATAAAAATGCACTCTAGTAAAAAAAGAAAGAAAAGAAGAAAATATTTACTCTAGTAGAAGAGAAAGAAGAAAGAACGAAAAGAATAAAATGCACTCTAGTAAAAAAAGAAAGAAAAGAAGAAAATATTTACTACTTTAGTAGAAGAGAAAGAAAGAAAGAACGAAAAGAATAAAAATGCACTCTAGTAAAAAAAGAAAAGAAAAGAAGAAAATATTTACTCTAGTAGAAGAGAAGAAAAAGAAAGAACGAAAAGAATAAGCACTCTAGTAAAAAAGAAAGAAAAGAAGAAAATATTTACTTTAGTAGAAGAGAAAGAAAGAAAGAACGAAAAGAATAAAAATGCACTCTAGTAAAAAAAAAGAAAGAAGAAAATATTTACTTTAGCTAAAAATGCACTCTAGTAAAAAAAGAAAGAAAAGAAGAAATATTACTTTAGTAGAAGAGAAAGAAAGAAGAACGAAAAGAATAAAGATGCACTCTAGTAAAAA
>CM042171.1:2538834-2593834 GCA_023376005.1 Doryteuthis pealeii | reverse complement strand
AAAATATCAGTCACGTTAATGCATTTCAGATGGGCTTCCCAATATGTCAACAATGGAAGAGGAAAATGTTGAACACGTTTGTTTGTTTGTTAATTGATTTTAATGGCATATCAACCCGTCTGGGGTTAAGTCATGCCTAACGGTTAGGAAGTTATACATATCGTGTATTTATATTTATACTTTTTAGTAATTGGTTTTAAAAATGTGTTAGCATTATTGGGGATTATGTTGTATGGTATTGATTTGTTTCATGTCTATATTCTATGGTATAATTTTATTTCCCTCAAAAAGGACAGGATGTCCTCCATGTTGACATTTTCAAACAGATCTTTCATATTGTTCGCTTTAAAATAATCGTTTCTGATGTGAGTAAAAAAAACCTGCATTCCATGAATACGTGTTTAACTGTCAAAAGTGTTTGACATGTTCCACATTGTGGTTGTTGTTCTTGTTTGAGTATATCTGAATTATCTGTTCCTCTCTCGAACCTCATTAATTTATCTTTCACTTCTGGCATTTTTCCATCTAACTTAAAAACTGCCAAGGTTATTCCTATTCATAAAAAAGGATCCAAATTGGAACTTACTAATTACAGACCAATATCTCTGCTCTCTAATATTGATAAGATTTATGAAAAACTCATATACAAACGTGTATATGGGTTTCTTGAAACAAACAAGGTCTTGTATAAGCAACAATTTGGTTTCAGAAGGAGTTACTCAACCTCTCAAATCCTTTTAAACCTTTCTCAAAAAATTATGGATGCTCTCGACAAAGGCAAATATGCATGCGGAGTATTTATTGACCTCCAGAAGGCTTTTGATACTGTTGACCATGATATACTGCTTGAAAAACTTTTTCACTATGGAATTCGTGGTAGTGCTCTTTCCCTATTTAGGTCCTACCTAACAGGGCGTCAACAATTTGTTTCTCTTAACGGTGCTTCATCGGTTGGTAATCCTATCAGGCATGGTGTTCCACAAGGCTCTGTTTTAGGACCACTTCTATTTTTGATTTATATTAATGATCTGAATTGTGCTATTAATTATTTCCAGGTTCATCATTTTGCCGATGATACCAACATCATTCATTTCAGTGGTTCTTTGAAGCAATTGGCCAAACAAATGAATTTGGATCTCAAGGTTCTTTGTCATTGGCTAAATGCCAATAAAATCTCTCTTAATGCCTCTAAGACGGAATACATCATTTTCAAACATGCTCTTAAACCCATGAATTATGATTTTAAGCTTTTTATCAATGGTAAAAGGCTTATTCCTAGTGACTGTATTAAATATCTTGATGTCCTACTTGATTCTGACCTAAGCTGGAAATCTCAGATCAATAGCACTGTACTCAAGCTCAAAAGGGCTAATGCAGCTCTAGCTAAACTTCGTCATTTTGTGCCACTAAATGTTCTGATCCAAGTTTATTATGCCATTTTCCATTCCCATCTCCAATACTGTAATCAAATTTGGGGTCAGCCTAATGGCGGGTACTTTGATTAATCGTATAACTGTTCTTCAAAACTTTGCTGTGAGACTTATGTCCTTTGTGCCTCTAGGACATCATCTAACAACCTGTATGCAAATTTGGAGATTCTCAAATTTTCTGATATGGTCCATTGTGAAAATATTTTGTTCTTACATAAACTATTCCACAATAAAATGCCTGTTTCTGTTCAGAATGCTTTTGCAGTTGATTTCACCCATGCTCATGTCACTCGTGCTGACCAATCTGGTTTGCTTAATTTCCCTATCATCAACACGGTTAGTTTTGGGCATAATTCGATTCGTTTTAATGCAATTAATTCTTGGAATACTGTTCAGTCGTTATTTTTTTATAAAGAAAAGATGAAGCTTGTTTCAGTTAATTATTTTGTCCTTAAAACACTTTTGAAAAATCATTTTTATTGCCTCTTATAAACAACAGATTTGCATTTAGATTCTCACACGGCTAATTTGTCTCATGATATATATGTATATGTTTACGTTGTGTGTTTCATGTATTGTTCCCTGTGAGCGTCCAAGGGTGGTCATGTCCATGGGATTAGCTTCACGCTATTAGGCATGGCCTCCCTTCAATAGTAGTTTAAACCAATAAAGTTTTTCTTTTACTTATATCTTTTTAAAAATAATTTGTACTACTATTGATTAATAAATTTCTTATTTCTTCTTTCTTTCTTATTTCTTATATAGGAGGGCGTTAGTCTTGTATGACCAATGCGTAATCGGGACATAATGACGTATCCCTCACTAGACTTCCTTAAAGTTGGTCTCCAGCCTCCCAAAGTTTAGGAAGAGTTTATTGTGGATGTTGTTATTCCAGTGTTGTTGCCATTTTGTATGAAGGAATCTATTAATTTTATGTTTCAAGTCAGTATATGTTATCTTGAACTTTGCGGGGATCAAATCCAGAGCCGATTTAGCTGCAGAGTCAGCTTTTTTATTCCACCTCACTCCGATATGATTTGGGATTCAGCATATCATAATCTTCTTAGAGTTAGACATCGAGTTTAATCTATTCAGGAGCTTAATGATGATAGGGTCTTCCAGTTTATATATATATATATATATATATATATATATATATATATATATATATATATATATATAAAGATAATCTACTGAGTCAGACGAACTTCAGGGCTAAAATCTGACTCAGACGAACTTCAGGGCTAAAATCTGACTCAGATTTTAGCCCTGAAGAGCTTTATGCGAAACTAATAGTAGGTTCGTCTGACTCAGTAGATTATCTTTATTACTTGGCTCTACTTAGGTATCGAGCACTTTTTACAGATTAGCTTTCTCCTAGCGGTTATATGAATATATATATATATATCTTATATACATATATATACATATAAATTGTTTTTTCTTTTGGCCAAATACTATACCAATAGATTATTTTTGTTGGTACGAATATCTTGGTCTTTTCTTTTTTTCAAAAAATTTTTTCTTCCTGGTTGATGTTTGGTAGTATATTTTTACAATCAAACTCTCTGCTGGTTTTTTTCTCTCCGCAAGGATCTACCAACACGCTTGGTATATTATATATATATATATATATATATATATATATATATATATAATATATATATATATATATATATATACGCACGAAGTGTGTAAAAAAGTATCGAGATTTTTGTACTTTTTGATACACCTTGTATTCTGAAAAAAAAAACGTTCCATTTATTCTTCATTTTTACCTTGCTAAATACAGCTTTAAACTTGGTAATTTTTTGACACACCCTGTATTCTGAAAAAATCCCGATACATTTTGCCACAACTTGTGTATATATATGAGTGTGTGTGTGTGTGTTTGTGTGTGTGTGTGCGTGTGTGTTTGGGTGGTGGGTGTGTGCGTGTGATATCAAGCATTTTCTTGATAGAATTCAGCCCCCAAAAGTTCAAAACTCAAAAGATTTTCGTATATATTTTTACATATATTGAGTATTAGAAATAAAGAATATATACCTTGTTTTGGATATAAATATGTTTCGATATATAAATTTATTTTCCCAAAAATGGTATATATATATATATATATATATATATATATATATATATATAGAGAGAGAGAGAGAGAGAGAGAGAGAGAGAGAGAGTGATATAGATAGATACATATGAATATACTGATAGATAGATACCTATAATGTATCAATCTTTGCTAATATAAGTAGGATGCTACCATCAGTTACAGTAATTTAACCTTTCGGAATGGGAGGGATAACGTGTCAACGTGTGTTACGTTATGTTACTCATTTCCGAATGGAGTGATGATGAGTTGATAGTATAAATATGTGTATACTTATCTCTGGACTGGTACTGCATCGGTTGTTAAGTCTATGCTGGAGTTGGCTGACGATTTTCTGGATATTTGGGCTCAGAAAACCAACTTGGGGGATGGGGGATATCTTGCCTTGTGTTATTTAGAGTTTTTAGTAATAACAACATGCCATTTCTTTTTCATGAAATTTTTATTTTTCCCCAAAGTCACGACTGTCGAGAATAAAAGCCCATGTCTTACTCTCTCAGTGCATTCTACCAGACTCTGCCACACTCTCATCTTTCGCTCCTCCTCTCTCTCTCTCTCATCGCTACGTCTCACGGATCGTCTAATAAAAAGAATCCATGTGACGTTATGATGATTTATCCTTAAACTTTTCCATTCTCATCTCAATGTTTTCTATGCTAATTTACTCGTTAGTGTAACACTCATATCTCCCACGCCAGTATGTTACACCAACGTGCTGATCGAATCTACAGTATTTAACGGCATATAAGACGCACGGGCATATAAGACGCACGGGCATATAAGACGCACCCCCATTTCAGCAGGTCAGATTCAGGAAAAAAAACTTTTTAGTGTATTTAAGCATATATTGTTTAAAACAGTCTAGCTGTGCATTACACAAGCAGAAATATAGCTGTATAAAAGCAATTTGGCAGTACAGGCAAGCCATAAGCATACACAAGACATCTCAATAGCAGGAAATAATAATAATAATAATAATAATAATAATAATAATATGGGAAGAAAAACAATTATATGGACGCTTCAAACGACAAATAGATGAGGTTGCACATGGAAAGACTTGGACATGGTTAAGAAAGGGAAACCTCAAAAGAGAAACAGAATCACTTATAATTGCTGCACAAAATAATGCCATAAGGACAAACTATATCAAATCGAAAATTGATAAGACCCAACGAAATAGTAAATGTAGACTTTGCGGTAATAGAGATGAGACTGTTAACCATATACTCTGCGAATGTAGCAAACTAGCACAACGAGAATACAAAACTAGACACGACTGGGTTGGGAAGGTGATCCACTGGGAATTATGCAAAAAATTAAATTTTGACCACATAACAAAATGGTATATGCATAAACCAGAATCTGTTCTTGAGAACGAAACGCACAAAATTCTCTGGACGAAATTAAAACGGATCACCTATCCCAGCAAGAAGGCCAGACCTAGTGTTGATTAACAAAAAAGAAAGAACTTGTCAACTGGTGGATTTTGCAGTGCCAGCGGATCACAGGGTGAAGTTAAAGGAAAATGAAAAAATGGACAAATATCTGGACCTTGCCAGAGAACTGAAAAAAATGGAATAAAAAGAAAGTTATACCAATTGTAGTGGCACTTGGAACAGTCTCAAAAGGATTAGAAAAGGGTTTGGAAAGTTTGGATATCAGAGGAAGGATTGAAACCATTCAGAACACTGCACTGCTGCAATCTGCCAGAATACTCAGAAGAGTCCAGGAGACCTGAGGAGACTTGCTGTCACTCAGACTCCAGTGAAAACCATCAGCTAACACTAATGTGAAAACTCAAATAATAATAATAATAATAATAATAATAAAACTTCACTTACGATGTATAAGAAACAGGGCAATTTTTGAGCCAAAATTTTGGAAAAAAAGTGAGTCCTATGTGCCGTCAAATACGGTACTTCCTCAACAGATTTATCTACAGCATAATTACTGAGCCAGTGCTTGGGTGTCATCACCACCCCAATCTAGGATCCACATCCCCAATGTACGATATGCTGCTTTTTACCTAATAAGTAAGATGGAACAGTGAAAACGTTTTAAAATATTTAAGTCTATTTCCTCAAACGAAAGCAAAGTTCTGAAGAAAAATATTTTGTGGAGTAATTTTTTATGTTAATTTGCAACTTCTGAAACATGGGAGACATTCCAGTTCCAAAATCGAGCTACCCTAGACTCATGCCACCCTAACCTACGATACGCATCCTCAATTTACGATATACTGTTTTTTACCTGATAAGTAAGCTGTAACAGTAATAACATTATATATATATATATATATATATATATATATATATATATCGTGTGGGATTGTTACTCTTTCAGCTTTATTGGGAGAGTGCTCAATATAGAATAGAGCTATTATATAATATAATAAAATAAATATATAAAGGTTTTACATATCTATTTATTTGGAGACAAAGGAACAGTCACAACCATTTTGGTTTCATGCGCCAACAATCCTCAGGTAACAAGTTCACCTGATGATTGTTGACGCATGAAACCAAAATGGTTGTGACTGTTCCTTGGTCACCAAATAAATAGATATGTAAAACCTTTATATATTAATTTTATTATATATATATATATATATATATATATATATATATTATCTATATTATATGGAGATTGTGTTTGTCTGTCTGTAACCGAAACTAAATCACTACTCAAGTCACAATTCCTTAGTTATTGACGTTACATTCACCATGAATTCATTTTTATTTAAACCTCAATTATTGATAAAATTGTTATACCTTATTAATACTGTTGGATTAATCTACATATTAACAACAAGCAAGTATATTTATATATACAACAAAATAGCGGTTTACAGTATGAACGAGAAGGCTAATTTGCATATTGATATCAAGAATTTGATTTTAATAAATATATGCTTAGTATTATTGAATTCTGATTGTTTGGTTTTGTCTTAACGAGTCTGAGCAAAAATCTTGGGGATAAATCTTAAAAGAAATCCATAAACAAAACGAAAGAACTGTAATTTTAATAAATACTTCATAATCTAACTAGATAGATAAATTAGGGAAAATGAAAGACGGGAGTGATGGAAAATGATGGAAGAGTTAGATTTAAAGCTGTTCTATTTTTCGATTATACCCCCTCAGTTTATCATTTTCTAAATAGTTTCTAATTTGATACAATATCTTATTACATCAAAACCTAAATACTTGCACCCGAAGGGTGCATATATTTGCTAGTATATATGAGAGAGAGAGAGAGAGAGAGAGAGAGAGAGAGAGAGAGAGAGAGGGGTTAAATTTCATCTATGGGTCAAACAGATCTGTTTAAAAATTATTTGTATTTGATAGTCATACTTGATATCATATAATTTTAAATTACATGTATTAAAATAGTTGAAGTTTAATAAGAATTATTATTTCTTAAATCTAACTGTGAAAACAAATGATTATTAAATAGAAATAATCAGTTGAAACCATATAATTATTAGTATTAGATAGGAATACTTGAAACCATATAAATTATTTATATCAACTAGTACAAAATAAAAAACACCCTCCGGGCGATGTAAAATAGATTTTTGAAACATATTGCCTGAGGGGTGGGAGTTAAAAATTCAATGTCAGCGAGTTTTACCCTAAGTAAGTAAAATCATCAAATTCATTAAAGGATTAAAAAATAAAACAATTTGAAATGTAAACTTTAAATATGTATCAAAATAAAACAATCTATATATAGATATATAATACCAGTCATGTATTTATTAAAACTTGTTTTAAAAAAACAAACAATGAAGACTGTCTAATGTTGCATGTTCAAATTTTTAGTGTATTTATTGAATAAATAAACTCAAAATTTGAACATGCCAAAAATCGTAGAATAAATTTTATTTTATGTTATAACGATTTTGGGTAATGTGATGTAAGCAGTGACGTAATTTTTGTTACAGACAAAAACCGGAAGCGAATCTCCATTATTAATAGATTAGGAATACTTGGTATCATAAAATTGTATGCAAAAAAAAATTAAACAGCTACACAAAAAACTAACCTTTAGTCATAAATAACCCTAGACAGGTTGATATGCGATTAAAATCAATCACTCTTATTCTTAATACATACATTTGAACGAAGTTATGAAAAAAAAGAAGATTTTGTGTGTTAATTCTTTTATGTTAATTTACAACTTATAACACATGCGAGACCTGACAGTTCTAAAATCAACCTGCCCTAGTGTCATGCCGCCCTAACCTACAGTACGCACCCTCAATCTACGATATCCCTCCCTAATCTATGATGAACAGATAGACTGTTTTATATGTTTCACTCGTACGGAATGACTCCGTACTTTCGACCACACCTATTCCGTGCCAATGAATGTTTTTGATTTCGAATTAAAAATCTCCAAGAATTAGATTCGATAAGAAGTGTTGCCTTAAAGGTTCCGATGTTTTCTCTTTGGTTCGGCACCATTTCTATCAAGATTAAATTTGATTAAATCAGTCTCTTCTCTCAACTCGAACTGAAGATCAATAACAAAAAAATCATTGACAAGTTGAATTATTAACTGTCTTAACTAATTAGCTGATTTAAGATAACACCTTTAAAAAAAGGATTCATTCGTTGATGACAAAGCACAGATTTTGTATTTTCTTGAAGAATGCAGAAATCGAATTTTCTTCTCTTAAGTTGGTGGGCTGGAAATCTTTTTTTACGGCATATCAACGCTTTTCGGGTGATTTAATGCTGAATCAAAAATCCTTTTGAGAAATAAAAGATTCGGGTTGGTTGTTTTGTTTTACGGCATATCAACGCTTTTCGGGTTATTTAATGCTGAATCAAAAATCCTTTTGAGAAATAAAGGATTCGGGTTGGTTGTTTTCTTTTACGGTATATCAACGCTTTTCGGGTTATTTAATGCTGAATCAAAAATCCTTTTGAGAAATAAAGGATTCGGGTTGGTTGTTTTGTTTTACGGCATATCAACCCTTTTCGGGTGATTTAATGCTGAATCAAAAATCCTTGTGAGAAATAAAGGATTCGGGTTGGTTGTTTTATTTTACGGTATATCAACCCTTTTCGGGTGATTTAATGCCGATTCATGTCATTTTGATAAATAAAGGACTCGAGTTGGTTGGTTGTTTTGTTTTATGGCATATCAACCCTTTTCGGATGATTTAATTCCAAATCAAGTTATTATGATAAAGAAATGACTAGGGTTTGTTTTATGGCATATCAACTCTTTTAGGGTTATTTGATGCCGAATCAATTATGATGAATAAAGGACTCTGGTGGGTTGGTTGTTTGGTTTTACGGCATTTCAACCCTTTTGGGGTCATTTAAAGCCGAATCAAGTCATTTTGATAAACAAAGAACTCAGCTAGGTTGTATGTTTTGTTTTACGGCATATCAAGTCATTTAGATAAATAAAAGACTCAGATTGGTTGTTTTATTTTACGGCATATCAACCCTTTTCGGGTCATTTAATGCCGAATAAAGTCGTTTTTTCGGTATCTTACAGTGCCTTTCTTAGATCGTCCACCATGTAAGTATTGAACAGGATCATCACTGCTTAACTTCGATGATCAAACGGTAACCGGTTCTTTCAGAGTGACTTAACCGCAAGCCTAAAAGAATTCAGGTTACGGCATATTAACGTTTTTCGGGTTATTTATTGTCGAACAAAATCGTTTTGATACTCGTTTTTTACAGTACTAGCCGATGTTTAAGTGTTTACCCAATTAGGTATTGAACAGGCTGATCGTTGCTTAACACCAGTGTTCGAGTCTTTTATTAAGGTTTTTCTGCTAGAAGGATGGTCTTTTATGTTCTATGGCTGCGGCATGTGTTTACCACGGAGCTCCAGTTTTGGTTTGTTTGGGCTGTTTGTTTAACGGCACATCAATTCCTTATGGGTTATTTTACGCCGAAATTTGAATCATTTGTAATGATTTGGTTTATTTGTTTTAACGGCATCTCAATCTCTTATGGGTCATTCAATGCCAGCAATTTATTTATTTAACGGAATCTCACAAACTTAGGAGCCCTGTCGACTGGGGCATTAGAATACACTGACTGCACCTCTACAGAGGTATAAGATCCCCCCAATGGAGACCCCTGTTGGCCATGGATGGTGAGCCGTGATGCTTAAGGACGGAATCTTGGTGCATGAGCAGTCTTTGACATGCAACACTCCACTTACCCCCTTAGTTAGGATAAACGGGTGGTCAATCGGCTGGTCATGTCAAGCCCTAGCACCTATATGATTGCTCCAACCCTATTGCCCTTGTGACAAGCCGTAGCCCTTTTTCTCATATGGGTGTTAGAAGGAGGTGGCTGAGTGTCATGTCCTAGGAATGACGTTAAATTCTATTTGATGGTGAGGTTCCAGTTCTGGAGGTCTGGGGAATGTGGAGTACCCCTTCATCGCCATTATTGCACTCTGGTCCACTCTGATCCGGAGTGGTAGTACCTGTTAGGGTCCCATCTATGGGTAAATAGAACAAAATGAGTTCTAAATATTTTTAAAAATTGATGTACCCATGAAGAATAAATAAAACAAACGTCTTCGGCATAAAATGACCCAACAAGGGTTGACATGCCGTAAAACCCAACCAAACAACAATCAAACACTTATAGGATATTTAATTCCGAAATTTGACTCGTTTGGTTTGGTTTATATATTTAATGGCATCTCAACCTCTTATGGGTTATTAATGCCCAAATTTGATTAATTTTTACTCCCTTGATTTATTTATTTTATTTTTTTACGTTATCTCAATCTCTCGCAGGTTTTTTAATGCGAACTTTTTTATTAACTTGTAAAGATTTGATCTGGTTTATTCATTTAACGGCATTTCAACCACAAACGAGTTATTTAATGCTGAAATATGATTAATTTCTATACATTTAATATATTAATAATTTGAAGGCAATTACAATGCGTATAAAAAATAAAAACAAAAAGATGTTTTTTTTTGTCTTATCGATTTCAAAGAAACTTTACCTTCAGAGACGAAAATCAGAAATGGATGTGCTTGAGTTTTTCTTTTTTTTTGCGTGGTGATACTTTTTTTTTCTTTCTTCTTCTTTTTTTTTTCTCCACTTCTTCTTTTTTTTCTCCCCCCCCTCTTTATGTTATGAATGAAATGGGCTAATAACTGTAATTTTTAAACATTTGATTGTATTCAAAAATACTTATAGATTTAGTTTCGTTTATTAGTTTAAAGATATACCAATTCACTATGGGTTATTTAATGCCGAAATGTTATTAATTTCTAAATGGTTGATTACGAACATAACTATATATAAGTTTCGTTATCTTGTTTTTTAACGGCACATCGGCCCCTTATGGGTTATTTACAACCTGTAACATGTACGTAGTGGTAAATATATATACCGTTGCAAATATTTCACTTTCTTTTAAAAAAATAATATTTAGAATATATAGATTCATGATACAGCTGTGTCTACATATACTACTTAAAGAATGTGAAAATTATGAAAAGTATATAACTAGAACTTTTATTATAAAAATGATATAAGAATAAAACAAAAATAGGAATTCTATTAACAGCCAAATATTCCTTTTCATCACAATAAATTACCAAAATAAAAAAAAAGATTTGTATGAAAGTAATTTTCTAAAGGCATCTCTATTTATATTGAGACCATGCACCATTTATGCATTTTCATGCTTTCGACAAAACATGTAATGGGCAGTTGTGTGTATGTATTTCCGGATGAAATTCTATCTATACATATATAAAGGGCAGTTGTGTGTATGTATGTCCGGATGAAATTCAATCTATAATAATCTATAATAATATATAATAATATGATAATCTGTAATACATATATAAAAGGCAGTTGTGTGTATGTATGTCCGGATGATACTATACATATATAAAGGGGCAGTTGTGTGTATGTATGTCCGGATGAAATCTATCATATACATATATAGGGGCAGTTGTGTGTATGTATGTCCGGATGAAATTCTATCGATAATAATATATAATAATATATAATACATATATAAAGGGCAGTTCTGTGTATGTATGTCCGGATGAAATTCTATCTATACATATATAAAGGGCAGTTGTGTGTATGTATATCCGGATGAAATTATATCTATACACATATATAAAGGGCAGTTGTGTGTATGTATGTCCAGATGAAATCTATACATATATAAAAGGGCAGTTTGTGTTATGTATGTCCGGATGAAATCTATACATATATAAAGGGCGGTTGTGTGTGTGTATGTGTCCAGATGAAATCTATACATATATAAAGGGCAGTTGTGTGTATGTATGTCCAGGGCAAATTCCGGATGAAATTCTATCTATACATATATAAAGGGCAGTTGTGTGTATGTATGTCCGGATGAAATTCTATCTATACATATATAAAGGGCAGTTGTGTGTATGTATGTCCGGATGAAATTCTATCTATACATATATAAAGGGCAGTTGTGTGTATGTATGTCCGGATGAAATTCTATCTATACATATATAAAGGGCAGTTGTGTGTATGTATGTCCGGATGAAATTCTATCTATACATATATAAAGGGCAGTTGTGTGTATGTATGTCCGGATGAAATTCTATCTATACATATATAAAGGGCAGTTGTGTGTATGTATGTCCGGATGAAATTCTATCTATACATATATAAAAGGGCAGTTGTGTGTATGTATGTCCGGATGAAATTCTATCTATACATATATAAAGGGCCGTTGTGTGTATGTATGTCCGGATGAATTCTATCTATACATATATAAAGGGCCGTTGTGTGTATGTATGTCCGGATGAAATTCTATCTATACATATATAAAGGGCAGTTGTGTGTATGTATGTCCGGATGAAATTCTATCTATACATATATAAAGGGCAGTTGTGTGTATGTATGTCCGGATGAAATTCTATCTATACATATATAAAGGGCAGTTGTGTGTATGTCCGGATGAAATTCTATCTATATATATATAAAGGCGTGTGTATGTATGTCCGGAAGAAATTCTATCTATACATATATAAAGGGCAGTTGTGTGTATGTATGTCCGGATGAAATTCTATCTATATATATATAAAGGCAGTATGTATGTCCGGATGAATTCTATCTATACATATATAAAGGGGCAGTTGTGTGTATGTATGTCCGGATGAAATTCTATCTATACATATATAAAGGGCAGTTGTGTGTATGTATGTCCGGATGAAATTCTATCTATACATATATAAAGGGCAGTTGTGTGTGTGTATATGTGTCCAGATGAAATCTATACATATATAAAGGGCGGTTGTGTGTATGTATGTCCGGATGAAATCTATACATATCTCAAAACATCCTCAGTATAAAATAAGCCAACAAGGGTTGACATGCCCTAAAATCTAACTAAACAACCAACGAAAACATTACAAAACTTTTGACTCATTCATCATAATTACTACCAGGCCCACCCTGACTTGGAGTAGTAATACCTGTTAGGGGTTGCATCAATGGGTTAAAAAGAAAAAACATGAGTTGAAAAAAAATGAGTTTAACATTTTTTTTAAAAATATCCATCAAGAGTGAATAAAACAAAACGTCTTCGGCAGAAAATAAGCCAACAAGGGTTGACATGCCGTAAAATTGTTACATAATTATTAGATACCTAATATTTATGGCAATAGTGTAGAAATCATAATGGCGATTAGTGCAGCAGATAGCCTTGAGAGTGAGTGACGGCGCTTGACCTCACTCTCACCTTGCCTCCCGGGGATAAATCGTGAGAACCGGAAGGCATAGAAGATCCGGTCTTCCGGTTTAAGGATACTAAGTAACTCAGTCAGTTAGAAAGTAGGAGCCGAGCTCGTAGAATGTAAGGATCTGCACAGACGTCTGGTTTGGGGATTAACAATAAAATAAGATCAAAAGTAAATCGAAGTCTTGTGTTTATTATCTAAAAACTAACAATGACACAGGGCTTCTGATAACGAGAAGACCAGACCCGAAGTCCCCAAGAAAGTCCAGACCTTAGAAGATTCCAGACCAAGCCAAAGACGATCAGAATAGCAGCCAGCCAGAATAGAAAATACGACAAGAAGTAAGAAGTAAGAAAGGAAATACAACATATGCTGATTTGGTACCGTGAAAACCTCAGTACACAACAAAATCTAACTTACGAACCAGCCAAGATATTGCTGAACTTTCGACTCACCCCAGTATCGGGAACATTTAATTTACAAAATATTCAAATTTAAAGCAAATCACTTAGCCAGGAGTTTCTAACACTTCAGAAGAATTTTGAAATGTTTGTTTTATAAACTCGAAATATATTAAATTTGCGATGCTGAATCTTAAACGGAACAATTTGATTAGAAATTCGTCACAGATCAAGGTCGCGAGATTGTCTCTCTCTAAGGACCCCCCGGGGCGGAATCAACAATTAATAGCTGAAGCCATGTTGTTATTGAGTTAATTGATAGATTCTGCAATTCACTGATCTCGATGTTTATCGATAAAGAAACAAACAAAAACACAAAAGAAAACAAATCCTGATTCTAACTTATGTATTGATTGCACGTCGAGAAAATCCACTTTGGAATAGTTGGGCTCAGACGTACATGGCGGGAACAACATCCCACAGCTGAAGAACTGGGGTGTGTCAAAAACATTTTCGTAATTCATAGACTTTTACTCAAAAGCTTAATTCATGGCCAGATCTATCTATCTATCTATCTATCTTATCTATGTTATTATTATTTAACTCCTTTTGAGTTTTTCACACAAGCTTTAGCTGATTGTATTTCACTGGAGTCAGAGTAACAATAAACCCCTCAGGTCTCCAGGACGATTCTAAGTATTCTAGTCGATTGCAGCAATGCAATTGTCTGGATGGTCTCACTTTTTCCTCTGATTTCAAGATTATTATTACTATTTGCTCCTTTTGAATTTTCACATCAGTGTTAGCTGATGGTCTTTCTCTGGAGTCTGAGTGACAGCAAGTCTCCTTAGGTCTCCAGGACTCTTCTGAGTATTCTGGCAGATTGCAGCAGTGCAGTGTTCTGAATGATTTCAATCCTTCCTCTGATATCCAAACTTTCCAACCCCTTTTCTAATCCTTTTGGGACTGTTCCAAGTGCACCAATTACAATTGGTATCACTTTCACTTTCATATTCCACAACTTTATTATTATTATTATTATTATTATTATTATTATTATTATTATAGAGTTTTTCTTTCATTGCAGTCTGACTGACAAGTTTTTTTCAGGTCTCCAGGACTCTTCGGAGTATTCTAGCCGATTGCAGCAATGCAGTAGTCAGGGAGGTCTCAATTCTTCCTCTGATTTCCAGTTCCTCCAGTCTTTTCTCCAAGCTATTTGGGACCATTCCGAGTGCACCAATTACAGTTGGTATCAATTTGAACCTCATATTTAACAGCTTGTTTAAATTATCTGGCAACGTCCAGGTATTTGTCTATCTTTTCGTTTTCCTCCATCTTCAACCTGTAGTCTACTGGAACTGCTCTATTATATTATTATTATTATTATTATTATTATTATTATTATTCCAGCGCATCGAGTTTTCCTGCTTAAGCTCGCAGCCGTATCCAAATACCGCATATTTTCGATATTAAATACTCAATATATATTATAATATATATATATATATATATATATATATATAGGAGCTGGTGGTAGGTGTGGCGCTCCACCTCAGAGGCTAAAATAATCTCCTTTGTCTAGCGCTAGTGAAAAGGGGATAGACTCCCTCGCTGCATGGCTGATACTGACATTAGGCCGCCCCGACGACTTTACTTATATATAATATATATATATATATATATATATATATATATATATATATATATATATACTAAAATACACCTGGTGATAATCAGTCACCCATCCCAGGATTTATTATCCATAACATCTCAACCATCTAAAAAGTCTCTGCTCCACCTACAAACGTATACAGGTGATAGAACCTCATCTTTATACACCTGAATGAATGTTATAACGCATGATCAGACAGGGTTGCCGTCCTGAAAAATATTTTTTTTCAAAAATCCATCTGATTAATTTCTAGATCGATATCTTACCAAGAAAGACAGTTGCTTAGAATGGCGTTGAAGAATTCCGCCTGAATCTTATTGGAAATCCAGAAGGGAATTGTCTACACAATTGGTTTTTGAATTCCTCCTTTACCAACATCCTATCCGCTTAATAATGTACCTCGAGATATGATACGCTATGTTCGTTCATTGATTACATATTTTCTCATCTGGTCTACAAAGATGCCCGTCTGTATTTATCGAGCCAGCGAGGACAGTAGTCTCACAATATATGAGATATTCGTTTTCTGGATATACTGGGGACGAAAAATGTTGTACGTTAAAACAGAGTCGCGTATGAAAGAAACAGGGCGATGCGAGTTCAAATCCTAACAAGACTGGTTGCATATCGCTAAGTATTGCGGTGTTAAACTTCACTTAAGATAATGACCTTGTGTTACAGCCAACTCGCACGGAATTTTTGTTAGATAATTAAGTAAGGCAAAGAAAAATGAAAAGAAGAACAAAAAAATAAAGTGAAGAAAAATAAAGGGAAGGGAAACTCTGAATTCAAACCTGTTAAACCCCGTTTTTGAAATTGAGCCTATGTCGCACCCTACTCGTGTGGCGGGGTTGGTTATATATATATATATATATATATATATATATATAAAATGAATAGAGAATGAAAAAATGAGAAAAGTATTGGCATGAAAAGGTGCTCAATGCTAATAAAGTGACAATTTGCAGGATCCTTTTGATTACTTAAAGAAAAGAAAATTGTTTCACATTGTTCAGATTACATCTCTTTGCTAATAGGAGACACAAGATGCAATTACCTCCTGTATCTACCAGTAAGCACTAGGTGGCATGACAAGCAGCAATATAAAGGTGAAAGCGCCAAATTCTTATAGACCTTTCACAGAAGTAACATGCACCCCCAGCATTTTATGTTTATACTTTCCTCTTTTACCAGTTGCCTCAATACTTTTATCTTCTTTATATATATATATATATATATATATATATATATATATATATATATATCTTATTATAATGGAGATTGTGTGTTTTTCTGTCTGTAACCGAAACTATATTCCTACTCAAGTCACAATTCTCTTAGTTATTGACATCACATTCTCTATGATTTTATTTTTATCTATACCTCAATTATTAATAAAATTGTCTTACATTATTAATACTGTTAACAATGTCTACATACTAACAACATGCAATTATATCTATATATACAACAAAATAGTTCTTTACAATGTGAACGGGAAGGCTAATTTGCATATTAATATTAAAAAATCGAATTTAATAAATATGTGCTCAGTATTATTGATTTCTAACTGTTTAGTTTTATTTTAATGAATATAAGCAAAAATCTCTTCAATAAATCTTCAATGAAATCCTTTAACAAGATAAAATAACTGTCATTTTATTCTTTACTTCCTCATTTAACTAAATACTTAAATTAGAAAAAATAACAATGAAAGACGAGAGTGATGGAAGAGTAAGTTTCAGTTGTTCCATTTTTTATTATACTCCCTCTGTTTCAAATCTTTTATTATACTCCATCTGTTTCAAATCTTTTTATCTGTATTCTTATTTAGTTTCATTAGCCTTTCTAATTTAATACAATATTTTATTACATTAAAACTTAAATACTTGCACCCGGAGGGTGCATATATTTGCTAGTATATATAATGAATAGAGAATGAAAAAATGAGAAAAGTATTGGAATGAAAAGGTGCTCAGTGCTAATAAAGCAGATCAGATTTATAATCAATGGTAATATTATGGATTTACACTCATAACTTGAAGTTTCATGGTAATCCAATCATCAGATGAGTCCAATGGTTGAGATCTTAAAAAACAGTCGTGAAATGGTTGAGATTTTAAAAACCAGTAACTTTTTTAGCGTTTATATAAACGGGAAGCATTTTCACGCGATGGGAAATATAAAGCCACAGTTTGAAAAAAACAATTTTTAGCTTTATGAAACTTCAAGTTATGAGTGAAAATCCATAATATTACCATTAATCATATATATATATATATATATATATATATATATAATATATATATATATATAATTTGAAACATTGATTTTTGGAGCATTGTTAAGTAAAGTATATTATTCTTTTATATTTTTGAAGACAATTACAATGCATATATCGTATAAAATTCGATAATTATTGAAAATAATCATGACAAGTAAATAATTATTGAATTTTATACGATATATGCATTTTAATTGACTTGAAAAAAAAATAAAAATATATATATATATATATATATATATATATATATATATATATATATATATATATATATGGCTTGGGTTGGTCTAAAATATTCCACTCTATATAACATGGGTTACTTGGTCTCCATATATATATATATATATATATATATATATATATATATATATATATATATATATTATAAATATTTGATAATTTGCTTGAAGCATTGTTAAGTATGTTATTATTTATTTATATTAAGAAGGCAATTACAATGCGTATAAAATAACAAAATAATGTTTATTTTTATACGCATTGTAATTGCCTTCTTAATATAAATAAATACTACACACACACACACACACACACACACACACACATATATATATATATATATATATATATATATTATAGTCATCCACAGACACGTGTTTCGACTTATCAAGTCTCTTCAGTGTGTCTAGACATTTGTAAGCTACCTACAGCCTGGACTGAAATCCGATCGATTCAGCATCAGTCGGACAGTAACCTACAGAATGCGAAGGGGATTTTAACTGTTTTAATACACACATCTTTATGTATGTAAAGCCCGCCATAGAGTGCTCCATCCCTTACACACACACACACACACACACACACACACACACACACACATATATATATATATATATTATATATATATTGTGTGTGAGGAAAAGGGGGTTGGAATGAATCCGACAGAATGAGGTAAAATATAAGGAATGAATATCTTGTATGATCCTGATAATTCAATAAACGCTGATGAAGCCGGGTTTAAACTTCCCAGCGAAATATACTCCACATTTTTGTCTGGCTTTTATTCTTTCATTCCATATATATATAATATATATATATATATATATATATAAACCTAAATGCTCTGAAAAAAGGCACTAATCTTTCTACCAGCGCTCACGTACTTACCTTGTGCCATACTAAGTTATGTTTCATAGATATCAACGTGCCCGCGGGGGGTCTTACTACGCTATCTATTTGGAATCAAAAAGTATATCTTATTGTAAAGAATGCTTCCCAGCTCAAGGAACTAACCTCAATGCTCTGCAGAATTGACTCTGGACTTGATAACTAGTATGCCGGTGGAACTACCGGACCGGAAGTGACGTCAAGTTCCATATTTCTAACGATCATAATCACGTGGACGGCTCTTCTTTATGCACTTCCTCCCCATCCCCCGTTGCCCTCGCCTCGCCTCGCCTCCCTCCCTCCCCCTGATTGGAAGGACCGGCTTTCAGCCGAAAACTGCATATAATAATTTCGCCTTGCGGCTAGACATTTTTCGAGTCCGATTTCTTACTCATCCATTATTCAGTGATGGAGCTGACTGCTGTTCGGCCTTTCCAAGGACCGTGGCGAGGAAGAGGGGGGGGCACGGGCTGAGGAGAATGGAGATGGGTGACGCCATTGCGTTTTTTTGTTTTTGTTTTTGTTATTTATTTATTTATTTTTTTTTTGCATATGGAGTCAAGTGCGCCTTATTTAATTAAGAAAATGCCAATAGCCGCGCAATATTACTCGTATGATTATATTCATATAACTGAACAGGAAACCCACTCTATTTATCGATCTATCGATCTATCTATCTATCTATCTAACTATGTCAGCGTAGTCATATCTATCTATCTATCTATCTATCTATTTCAGTGTAGTCATATCTATCTATCTATCTATCTATCTATCTATGCTAGTGTAGTAATATCTATCTATCTATCTATCTATCTATCTATCTATCTATGTCAGTGTAGTCATATCTATCTGACTATCTATCTATCTATCTGTCTATGTCAGTGTAGTCATAGCTATCTATCTATATCAGTGTAGTCCTATCTGTTTATCTATCTATCTATGTCCGTGTAGTAATATCTATCTATCTATCTATCTATCTATCTATCTATGTTAGTGTAGTCATATCTATCTATCTATCTATCTATCTATCTATTTCAGTGTAGTCATACCTATCTATCTATCTATGTATCAATCTATCTATGTCAGTGTAGTAATATCTATCTATCTATCTATCTATTTCAGTGTAGTCATATCTATCTATTTATGTCTGTGTAGTCATATCTATCTATCTATCTATCTATCTATCTATCTATCTATGTCAGTGTAGTCATATGAATCTATGTCAGTGTATCTATCTATAGCAGTCTATTCATATCTAAGTATTTTTCTCTCCCATTTTCTCACCTTATCTCTCTCTCTCTCTCTCTCTCTCTCTTACTCACCCAGTGCCTCTGTCGCTCTCATTCTCACTCTCCCTATATATATATATATATATATATATATATATATATATATATATATATATAATTCTATTCATATCAATATATGTCTATTCGCATCTATCTATCTCAGTCTATCGATATCTCCCTACGTTTATTGATATCTATCTCTGTCTGTCTACAAACACGCAAGCACACACACTCACACACACATATATATGCGTATATCTATACACACTCACATGTCCGTTTGTTCATATCGATCTAAATCTATTCGCATCTATCTATCTACCTATATATATATAATATATGTATGGAGAGAAGAGAAAGAGAGGGAGAGAGAGAGAGAGAGAGAGAGAGAGAGAGAGAGAGAGAGAGAGAGGAGAGAGAGATAAACAGATAAATAGATGATAGATGGATAGATACATACATAAAAGGGTTGAAAAACACACATTGTTTTAAAATGAATATATTTTCATATCATTTATCATTTTATATATATATATATATATATATATATATGTGTGTGTGTGTGTGTGTATGTGCGTGTGTGAATGTATTTGGGCAGCATTCTTTCATTTATACATGTAGAATTAAACAAAAGACACATCTCCTGTTTAACAATTTTATTTTTTTATCTTTTCGAGTTTTTTGGCCAACTTTTTAATATTTGGGTGGGATTCGTGGATAAGTCCATCAAAGTTCAGGTCCCGAGTACTTTCGGCACTTCGAAGTGCCATCATCAGGGGTGATGTGTTCCAGTTTTTAAAAAATTATATTAATGTGGTGCTGGAAGGAGAAGAATTGATGAGAAAGTTGTTATAGGCATTTTAATATATATATATATATATATATATATATATATTATATCTGTGTGTTTGCTACAATATATACATGACGGAACAAAAGTGATGGGCCTGTCAATAATATTATCCATGACAAGATACTAGTTTTCTAAAATGAATGTCTATTTCGAGGGACTGCCATGTTAATTCATGATACATGTACAAAAAAATTGTGTGTGAGACATGACTGTATGTTTTTATATATCTATGCCTGTGTGTGTATATGTTTATATAGATGTATGCATGTGTGTGTATGGGGTTTATACATCTATGCATGAGTATGTTTCTGTATGTGTTTATATATCTATGAATGTGTATGTATGTAAGTGTATCGGTCTTATCTATATGTGCATCGGTGCATATAACGTAAAATTGTGTCACCAAAATAACTGTAGTTTATTTCATTGAGCTGTCAATATTTTTACACATTGTTGTTGTTGTCGTCGTCGTCGCCCTCCTCATACTCCTCCTCTTCTCCCTCTTTCTCCTCTTCTTTTCATATCCTTTATGAGTTTTCTTCTTCTTCTTCTTCTTCTTCTTCTTCTTCTTCTTCTTCTTCTTCTTCTTCTTCTTCTTCTTCTTTGTCGTCTCCCTCTTCTTTTTTTATCATTTACGAGTTTTTTTTCATTTAATGTAATACCTTTTTATTCTTTACTCTCTTCTTCTTCTTCTTCTTCTTCTTCTTCTTCTTCTTCTTCTTCTTCTTCTTCTTCTTCTCCTCCTCCTCCTTCTTTTCTTCTTCTTTATTATTATTATTTACAATTTTTTTCATTTAATTTAATACCTTTTTATTGTTTTACTCGCTTCTTCTTCTTCTTCTTCTTCTCTTCTTCTTCTTCTTCTTCTTCTCTTCTTCTCTTCTTCTTGTTTCCTCCTCCTCCCCTTTTTCTTCTTCTTCGTTCTCCTCCTCCTTCTTTTTCTTCTTCGTTTTTATTATCATTTACAAGTTTTTTTCATTTAATGTAATACCTTTTTCTTCTTTTACTCTCTTCTTCTTCTTCTTCTTCTTCTTCTTCTTCTTCTTCTTCTTCTTCTTCATAATTATTATCATTTACAATATTGAATTTTTCAGCCTCCATTGTGTTGCTTTAATATGAATAACTATAATTCATAAAGAGTAATTCTAGTCTGTTTGTCAATCCTTGTCAATAATTATTTTTAATATTTCTGCTACAAAAATATTTCATTATTAGGACCAATAAAAATGATACATATATCGATAAGTAGTGACAGATAGACAGATATGAATAGACTTGGAAAGATATTAAGTTATATGTGAGTGGTTGGCATGTTAGTGTGATTCAAACCCAGTTCCCCAACACATATAAACAAATCCAGTTCCCCAACACATATAAAAAAACCCAAAAAAAACAATTAAACAGACACACACGCACATACACATATACAGTTATCTTAACCAATCCTCATAATCCAATTTTCTAGACTGGCACCTGTGGTACCACCACGATCCACCATTCTGACACTCCCCATCTAGAGAGAAGAAAATCCACTACCCATACTACTCCGATAGTATAGAAAAAAACTCCCGGCTTTATAGTTTGTAATTACACAATACAAACTTTCGCCTGGAGAAAAAAAAGAAAAAGAAAAGACCAAATCATATGTACCTCCTGAAAATAATCGGATGATAATATTAAAATATAAAAAAAATACTGTAAGAGTTGCCTAAGTTAAATATACTAAAGTGCTCAATACCAAAAGTAGAGCCAATAAATAATAAAGTAAGCCTAATGAGTCAGAGAATATCTACCTAGATTTCTCCTAACGGGTCATAAGCATAATTTCAGTCACAATTATCCTGATGATCCGTTTAGCGACCTGAAAAATCAGTTTTTGAAATAAATAACTCAACAAAAGGTCGACATGCCATAAAATCCAACCAACCAACCATCCTGAGAGAGTCGAGATGTTTTAAAACCTTAACATGAACCTTTCATTAACCACACTACTAAGTAAAAGTAAGTAAAGTCTACAGGGTGGCCTAATGTCGGTATCAGCCAGACAGCGAGAGAGTCTATACTCTTTGCACTAGCGCCACACCAAGAAAATTGTTTTGGCGTCTGAGTTGGAGCGCCACACCTACCATCAGCTCCTTACTTTACTGCACAGATCCCTTTGTTACTCATACGCTGAGTTGGCGAGGGCCGGTATCGAACCAGAGACCTTTTGGTTCTTAGTCGAACGCTTTACCAACTGAGCTAAGCCAGCCCTTAAACCATACTACTAATTTTTTTTTATCAAAATTGGATAGGTATTTACTAAGTGCTTATTCTGACATACAAACCTCAAGTTGATTAGCACACCTGCTGTTACTATTTACAAACTAGGTCACATGACAACTAAATCGATTAAAGAACCAATCGGAATCCAACAGCTTATTCTTTATTCTATATCCCTCGGGATGCGACGGTGGTATATAAATAGGAAAGAGGAAGCGTGTTAATTATGAATGGGAATTGGGGAGTCAGAAGCTCATGACAGAATAGCGACTTACCTCCCCTGCGCATCCCTCCCCCATACATCTTGCACGGATAAAACAAGCACAAATTTGCTACATACAAGGTGTGTCAAAAAAGTATCGAGATGTTTTGTACTTTTATCACAGCTCGTATTCTGAAAATAATTAACATTCCATTCATTGTTCATGTCTATCTTGTTAAATACGCTTCAATCTCGATGCTTTTTGACACACCTTGTATTCTGAGAGAATTAACGTTCCATTCATTTCATTGTAAAAAGCTCAATCTCGATGTTCTTCTTCAATCTCGATACTTTTTGATGTTCCATGTTCATTTCTATCTTACAGCTCAAACTGAGAACTTTTATGACACACCTTGTATTCTGAAAAAAAAATTAACGTTCCATTCATTGTTCCTTTCTATCTTGGTAAATAAGCTTCAAACTGAGAACTTTTATGACACACCTTGTATTCAGAAAAGAAAATTAACGTTACGATTCATTGTTCCTTTCTATCTGGTAATACAGCTTCAAACTCAGCACTTTTATGACACACCTTGTATTCTGAAAAGAAAAATTACGTTCGATTCATTGTTCATTCTCTCTTGGTAAAACAGCTTCAAACTGAGAACTTTTATGACACACCTTGTATTCTGAAAAAAATAACATTCCATTCGTTGTTCATTTCTATCTTGGTAAAAGGCTTAAATCTCGATACTTTTTTGAACACCTTGTATACTTACTTAACAATTACTGCTACGTTCACTCACGCAAACATAGATAAATATTCGAAATAGGCAACAAAACTGGCATTCTAGACGTCTGGGTCGGAATTTTCGGAACCCTCAATATTTTCCGTTATAAACCAGACGAATATTTCTCTGTGTCACCGATATCATTGCTAGTGCAGTCTCTGTCGACTGATAAAGGTTTTTTCGTAAATACTGCCGACCTCTTGCTTGTCATTATATTCTATTGCCTCAAAATAGGATTTTAAAAGAAATAACGTATTTATCAGATGAACTATGAGGAAATATTTTCTCATCTATATTGTTTTAAAAAAAGCCTGCGCGTTGCCGGCTTTAAAAACTTTCTGATAATCTGAGGTGCAGTGTTTGGACACTATCCTTCAAGTAGTGAGAAAAGTCTATATCCATTTTTCTGTTCTCTAGAATTTCCTGCCAGAAAAAGAAATTGGGTCGATTTTTTTTTTGGGGGGGGAGGGGCTTGACAAGAACGGATTTTTGCATTTCAGTTTATTTCAAAGAGTAAAAATAATTTGATATAAAATGAAATTGAGTTACAAGCGGAAATAATTAAACTCGTATGTCAAGGTACCACTATATAAATAAAAAAAAATATTCAAATGAAAGTGTTAATATCTTGAAGATTATCACTAATTAATTAAAGGAAAATTTTGGTCATATATTTGAATTTAATATATTCAGCATTTTTTAGTATACTCTTGACCAAATAATCCAGAAGCATACGAAAAAGCCTCACTTTTAGTAGTTATAACACGACACGCACATACCATGAAATATATATATATATATATATGGTAGAAATAAAATAAAATAAAATAAATCAAAAAAAAAATCACACCAACATACCAACAACACACATATAACTTAACGACAAATCCAGTTCCCAATCACACATAAACAAAAAAACAATTAAACAGACACACACACACACACACATACACATATTTAGCTAACCAATCCCCACAATCTAACACCTGTTGGTACCACCATTGACCATTTCGGCACTCCCCATTCCAGAGAGAAGAAGAATCCACTAACCACCCCCAACTACACTTCCCCTACGACCTTCCGTTTTCAGCATTTTGAGAATTTCCATCATTGGAGTAAGAACTATATTCAAGTCCTGAAGATGGTCTAATAAGAGACCGAAACGTTGCACCGTCGACAATAAACATCAAGTTTCCACAACATCCCGTGTTTGTCTACTTTTCTCCATATATTATATATATATATATATAATATATATAGTATTTAGAGTAAATGAAGAAAAACTCTAAACTTGCTTCATTACATTAATTTATTTCAACCGTATTAATACGGCATCTTCAGGTAATCACAAGAACATGACTCTTACTGAGAATTTTCCAAAGTAACATCTCTTTTATATCTATCAATTTAGGGGAGGGAGGGTTGGCGTCTTATTTTGGAATGGGTGGGGTTAGTTTCTTTGGATGAGGCGGGGAGGTCTATGTTTTGGATGAGGAGTGGCTTAGCTTGGGGCATATTCCTTGGAGAAATAGTTGTAAGAGTGTATATACAAAATGAGCAGAATTTAAAGGCTAAAAATATCAGCTTGGTTAAACCACACATGGAAAGACCCTAACTACGGAAAAAAAACTATATATATATATATATATATATATATATATATATATATAGTTGGGAATTTTATGTATTGTTTTTATGTTGGTTTTTCTGCATTTTGATTTGATTTTCTTTGACAAAGTTTGGAATCTTTTGATTTTGTTTAGGTGATTAATTATTTCACTTAATCAGCAACAATCAACAGTTAAATTTTGTGTGTTTCTTAAAGACAAACATATCAAAGTATATACGAGATTATAAATCTGAATTATATGTTTTCGAATTATAACACGACACGCACATACCATGAGATTCCTTTGTATATATAGATATATATATTTCGTAATTTTATGTATTGTTTTTATGTTAGTTTCTCTGCTTTTTGTTTTTTTTCTCTTTGAGAAAGGTTGAAATCTTTTAAAGTAATTGATTATATAACTTAATAAGCAAAAATCAATGTGAGTTTCTTAAAAACAAATATATCAAAGTATATACGAGATTATAAATATGAATGACATGTTTTCGGAATTATAACACGACACGCACATACTATGAGATTCTTTTATATATATAAATATATATACTTGGGAATGTTATGTATTGTTTTTATGTTAGATTCTCTGCTTTATTATTTGTTTCTCTTTGATAGTTTGAAATCTTTTGAATTTTGTTTATTTAATTAACTATACCACTTATTCAGCAAAACTTAATAATTAAATTTTGTGTGTTTCTTAAAGACAAACATATCAAAGTATATACGAGATTATGAATCTGAATGACATACGTTTGCTGAAATATAACACGACAAGCACATACCATGAGATTCCTTTATATATATAGATATATATATAGTTTGCAATTGTATCTATTGTTTTTTATGTATTGTTTTTATGTTTGTGTCTCTGCTTTTTTATTTGTTTCGCTTTGAGAAAGTTTGAAATCTTTTAAAGTAATTAATCATATTACTTAATCAGCAAAAATCAATAATTAAAGTGTGTGTGTTTCTTAAAAACAAACATATCAATGTATATATGAGAGTATAAACCTGAATGAAAATGTTTTAGTATTATAACACGACACGCACATACCATGAGATTCGTTTATATATAGATATACATAGTTTGTAATTTTATTATTGTTTTTTTATGTTGGTTTCTCTGCTTTTTTATTTATTTCTCTTTGAGAAAGTTTGAAATCTTTTAAAGTAATTAATCATATTACTTAATCTGCAAAAATCAATAATTAAATTGTGTGTGTTTCTTAAAAACAAAGATATAAATGTATATATGAGAGTATAAACCTGAATTAAATGTTTTTAGTATTATAACACGACACGCACATACCATGAGATTCGTTTATATAGATATATATATAGTTTGTAATTTTATATATTGTTTTTTTTTTTATGTTGGTTTCTCTGTTTTTTTTTATTGGTTTCTCTTTGAGAAAGGTTGAAACCCAAATCAGTGCGCACCAAGCAAAGGTCATTTAATGGAACACAGAAATTTCATTGTCTAAATGACATTAAGCGGAAGGTTATTAGTGTTCTTTATCGTACTTTGTCTTTTTTGTTGCTTTGTGGTTTTGATTCCGTAGAAACTGATTCGTAATTATGAGAAAAAGAAAAAAGAAGAAGAAAGAAAGAAAGAAGAAAGGTGAAGAGCATATATTTATAATCTGTGGTGAGTTCTTGTTCAGACAACTAAAGACGAAAACTATCGAAAATGTTTTTCATTGATTCCGTCTTTTGTGCGTTATTATCAGGAGACTTGAAAGGAAAATTGTCTGACTCATCAATGCAATGCGAGAGAAATGGTTCAAGATATCAAGAAGAGATGACCTGATATATATATATATATATATATATATATATATATATATATGAAGTAGTCAAACAATGTGTTTGAAATGGCGAATGCCGACAATTTGTGGGAGATTATGTGCTTAGTCAAAGTCATGCCTAATTTTGTTAATTAATTAATTATAACTAAATGAATTAGGCGTGCATATCGGTTTAAATGTAAAGCGTAAACAAATCGAGAAAAAGTCATCTCTGTATGTACATTTCAGCCCATTAGGCCTCATCAGCAGAGCTACTTCATACTGTCGTGCCATAAGTCACACAAAAAGTGCGATATACATATCAGTTTAAAATAAACGAGAAAATTCTGGGGAAACCAGCTAGTGTAGTGGTTAGAATGATCGCCTGTCAGCCTGACAGGTAGGGTTCGAATCACGCACAAAGCGCTGCCCTGTCTATAGCGCTGCTGATGAGGCCTAATGGGCTGAAATGTACATACAAAGATGACTTTTTCTCGATTTGTTTACGCTTTACATTTAAACAGATATGCACGCCTAATTCATTTAGTTATAATTAATTAATTAACAAAATTAGGTATGACTTTAATTAAGCACATAATCTTCCACGCACATATATATATGTGTGTGTAAAATGAAAATGGAAGTGAATCCGACGGTATGTTGATAAGAGAAACAAAGGAAAGAAAGTATAGAATGGATAAAATAGGATATTTTAATCAATTTTAATTACACGTGTTTCGGTCAGGAGTTTATCCATGTGTACATTATTCAATCTATTATTACTTTTAAATAACCAAGTGAAATGAAATAATAATTATAGAAACATTGTAGAAATGTTCCGCACACAAAGAAGTATCGACCTTCCTCAGAGTAAATCCTTAATTTTTTAATATATATAATATATATATATATATATATATATATATATATATATAATATTAAACAAAAGGCACGTCTCCCGTTTAATAATTTTATTAACAATCTTTTCAAGCTTTCTGGCCAACATTTTTACATTTGGATGGAATCCTTACATTAGACCACCAAACTTTATATACCAAGTACTTTCGGCACTTTGAAGTGCCATCATCAGTGGTGATCTATTTATGTTCCAGTTTTTTCAAGTCAGTGTTAGTGAAAATAACTGATGATGGCACTTCGAAGTGCCGAAAGTATTTGGGATATGAACTTTGATGGACTAATTTACGGATTCCATCCAAATGTAAAAATGTTGGCAAGAAAGCTTGAAAAGATCGTTAATAAAATTATTAAACAGGAGACGTGCCTTTTGTTAATGCTACATGTATAAATGAAAGAATGCTGCCCAAATATATATATATATATATATATATATATATATATATATATATATATATATACAAAACTTTCGGTAAGAATAAAACCCATTAAATAGTTTGATAGTAAAATATACTACCAACGTCACCTGGAAAAAAATGAAAAAAAGACCAGAGGATCATACCAACCGAAAATAATCGATTAATACTATAACACTTGTCCAAAAGAAAAACATATATATATATATATATATATATATATATATATATATATATATAACCGCTAGGATTATCGAAAGCTAAAATGTGCCGATTACCTTTGTAGAGCAAATAATGAATTTAAATCTAATGAGTCAGATATCCGAACTAATAGTTTCGCTTGTTGCTCATCTGGGCAAGAAATATATTATATATATATATATATATAATATATATATTATATAAGATTTTGGATGTTTTTTTAAAGCATTGTTGATAAAGTATATATTATTATTTATATTTTGCTTGAAGGCAATTACAATGCGTATATTCATAATTCGATAATTATTCGATAATTATAGAAAATAATCATGACAAGCGATCTCGGCAAACAATGTGCGATGCTTAGAACATCGTACAGCCTGTTTCGAATTTCTTAAGTCTCATCAGCGATGTATACTAACGATTTCCCTCCGACAGAAATCGAAACTGGGAGTCCATATATATATATATATATATATATATATATTATATTATATATATAATTAGATATATATTTTATAAGTATTCAATATTTATAAAACTGATGGAGCACTCTCTGGTGGCCCTTACATATATACATAGGTAGGTATTTTTCAGTTAAAATCCTCGTCCCTGTCTGTCCGACCGAGAGAGAAATTTGGTTGGCAAAGAGGTAAGTTCAAATATCAGGAATAATTCACTTATAAGAACACTGTTAATTGATTTTTAATCAACTATATTAAAAAAGATATAACGCGGGGCCGAAGAGAGGAGGCCAGGCCATGGACATCTATGTATCTATCTATACATATATAATGGGCAATTATGTATATGTATGTCCGGTTGAAACTATGAAAATAAAACAATTAATGACACTAAAGTAAATATATACAGATTTTCTATCGCCTTATACAAAAATAATGAAGATTTGATTTAAATTTGGGAGAACAATTCCTGACGTCCCACCAGGTCTTTTTTACATGGGGATTTTTATGGGACATCTAGCGAGGATCTATCTCACGAGTACTAATAATGGATCTGCGAGAAAAACATTTTTTATCCCTCTCAAACCCTAGTTCATGGCCGAAGATATAATAATCTGAAGGAAATCCATTAATTAAATTATTACTGAATCGTGAGTTGAATCCTCGCAGGATGCCCATTTAAATCCCTATGTAAAAAATAGACCTTGCATTGATCCATCTACTCTGAAAATAAATGTTAATATCTACTATTAAATGAAAAATAAACCATGCTGTTATCATTTAAATTTCATTTTTTAATTATCTTCACGAATATAAATCAAATCCCTATTATTTTTACTCAAAAGCCAAGCCCTGGTGATATTTAATGTGTATATATATATTTACTTTGTCGTTAATTGTTTTATTTTCGAGTTGTCCTCGGGACATACATATACACACAACGGCCCTTTATATATGTATAAATTACTCCCATGTCCACTCTGATCCGGGGTGGTAGTACCTATTAAGGTCATATCTATGAGCTAAATAGATCTGCACAAATAGCAACCCACTTAACCAAGAATGAGTAAATCAAAATCCACAGAGGACCAGATTCATTTTGATACATGGTACATATTTTATGGGCCGGTTTAGCTCAGTCGGTAGAGCGTTCGGCTAGAAATCACAAGGTTCCTAGTTCGATACCGGTCCTCGCCAACTCAGCGTTATGAGTAGCACAGGGATCTATGCGGTAAAGTAAGGAGCTGATGGTAGGTGTGGCGCTCCATCTCAGATGCAAAAACAATCTCCTTGGCCTAGCGCTAGAGAAAAGGGGATAGACTCCCTCGATGATTGGCTGATACCGACATTAGGCCGCCCCGACGACTTTACTTCCTTTTTTTATTCTTGTGTTGGCAATTATACCTCTCCTAAACAAAATGGCATTACTTTTTTTTACTCATCCTAGTAGATGATTTATACATTAATATATAGATTTATATATATAAGTAAAAAAAAGTAAAGTCGTCGGGGCGGCCTAAAGTCGGTATCAGCCAGTCAGCGAGGGAGTCTATCCCCTTTTCACTAGCGCTAGACCAAGAAGATTGTTTTTGCGTCTGAGGTGGGGCACCACACCTCTTTATCAGCTCCTTACTTTACCGCACAGATCCCTGTGCTACTCATATGCTGAGTTGCCGAGGACCGGTATCGAATTAGGAACCTTGTGGTTTCTAGCCGACACGCTCTACCGACTTAGCTAACCCAGGCCCCTTTATATATATATATGCATATATTTTTTATTATTACTTAATTATTAATTTATTTATTAATTATTAATTAATTAACTTTCAAAATTAGGTACGACTTCAATTAAGCACATATTCTCCCAAAAATTGTCGGCTAAAAAAGCTATATCATAAACACATCGCTTGTGTATTTACTTCTCATATATTTATTTGTATCTAGACTAGAGGATTTAGTCACACTTTTACGTGTGTACTCTTTGTTAAGAATAAAAAAAAAAGAATACCGAGATAACGATGTCATCCCCGTCGTAATTGTTTATTTCTCTTCATACAGATCCAGTCGGCATCATCTCTTATGTATTTAGCGTTATGAATTGTCATTAATTTCTTGATATTAGTTCCGAAAAGAAAGAATATATATATATATATATATATATATATATATAATGTATGGTAACAAAAAGTGATTGGTCTAATGATGATACTAAATCTCAGGCCATTTTCCGAGCGTCTTCTTTTCATACGACTTTTTTTAATCTTCTTTACTGTTTAGCAGACATGTTGTTGTTGTTGTTGTTGTTGTTGTTGTTGTTGTTGTTGTTCTTCTTCTTCTTCATCCGTAATGGACTTTCTTTCCATTCCCCTCCCCCATCTACTCCTTCCATTTCTACCTGTGACTATAATTCTTCTTTCTTTCTCCCCCACCTCATCACCTTATTCTTCTTCTTCTTCTTCTTCTTCTTCTTCTTCTTCTTCTTCTTCTTCTTCTTCTTCTTCTTCTATTTTGTTTCCTTCTTCTTCTTCTATTTGTTATTCTTCTTCTTCTTCTTCTTCTTCTTCTCTTCTTCTTCTTCTTCTCTTCTCTTCTTCTCTTCTATTTGTTATTCTTTCTTCTTCTTCTTCTTCTTCTTTATTTTTTCTTCTTCTTCTTCTTTATTTTTCTTTCTTTCTTTCTTTCTCCTCCGATCCTCACGCAATTCTTCTTCTTCTTTTTCTTATTTACCTCTGCTTTGTTGTTGCTGCTTGTTGTGTTGTTGTTGTTGTTGTTGTTCTTCTTCTTCTTCTTCTTCTTCTTCTTCTTCTTCTTCTTTTTTCTTTTTTTCTTTTCTTTCTTTCTCCTCGACCCTCTCCCTATTCCTCTTCTTTTTCTATTTTCCTCTGTTGCTTTTATTCTTTTTTTCATCTTTAATTATTTATTTTCTATCATTTTACGTTTCTTTATTCTTTCTTTCTTTTTTCTTTCTTTCCTTCTTTATTCATTTTTTTTCTTTCCTTCCTTTCTTTTTTCTCTTTTTCTTTCTTTCTGGTTGTCTTAATTTGTTGCCAACCTTATCATCGTTCTAATTATAATGATTGTTGTGTATTGTTGAAAGGCATATTTGTAGTGCATCAATAACCATTATCTATTCCAATACAGAAGCCAATCGAGAGGCCGAAAATAATTTGGTGCTCTACGTGCCAAACGCCAACAATATTTCCATTAATGGTAGCGTACAAAAACATGAGGTAAATATAATGTGACGTTTTGGGGTGGGAGGCGAGGGAGAGGAGCAGAGCGAGTGAGGAAGAGGAGGAGGAGGAAGATGTGGTTTGAAAGAGAGGGTAGTAAGCGAGATGAAGAGAGAGGATAGGCAGAGGAGGGGGGAGATATAAAAGTCTTAAGTATAGTAGACGAGAAGAGGTATAAAAGAAAAAAGATAGGTATGAAGGATGAAGAATGAAAAATGAAATGAAGAAGAATGAAAAAAAAATTGAAATATGAATGAAAATTAAAAATATAGTGTAGAATGAAATAGAAAAAATCTAGAAGAAGGAAAAACAAAAAATTAAGACGAAGAAGAATAAAATACGAAATGAGAAGAAGAAAAAGAAGAATGAAAAAAGAAATATGAAATATGAATGAAAATTAAAAAATATAGTAGAATAAAAATAAAAAATCTAGAAGAAAGAAAAACAAAAAATTAAGACGAAGAAGAATGGAATAAGAAATGAAGAAGAAAAAGAAGAATGAAAAAAGAAATATAAAATATGAATGAAAATACAAAAATGTTGAAGAATGAAAATAAAAACTGTAAAAGAATGAAAAATAAAAAAAATAAGATGAAGAAGAATGGAATAAGAAATGAAGAAGAAAAAGAAGAATGAAAAAGACAGGAAAATGAAAAGAATAGCAGCAGCAATGGCAGCAGCAGCTGAAGAAGAAAATGAATGAAGAAATAAAACAATAAAGAAGAATGAAACACAAAAAGAAGAATGAAAAAAATAGCAGCAGCAGTAGTAGTCGCAGCAGCACCCGAAGAAGGGGAAGAAATTGAAAGTAAAATGAAGAAATAGAAGAATGAAAGAGAAATCAGAAGAAGAATGAAAGAAAAAAAGAAAAGAAAAAGAAATATAGAATAAGGATGAAAATAAAAAAATGAATAAGAAAAAAAAAAAGTAAAAGAAGGGAAAAAGAAAAAGAAAAAGAAGAAAATTGAAAAAGGAAAGGAACATGGAAGATGAGAAGAAAAAAATAGATGAATATGAAGAAGATGTAAACCCGCCCCTCGGTGTGGGGGTCCAGTTGCTTCGGCCTTGGACCTTACAAGATAACATCCTTGATCCAGGGGGGCCATTTCCCCAGGCAACACCTGCCCCTTCGATTTAAAGGGACAGGGCTGGGTTTATTGCCCAGTGCATGAGGTGCCCCCATTGAGGGGGAATGTCGACGGGATCAACGAATTTTTTGTACCCGCCACCCATGAGCTTCGGTTCGGGGTGGTCCCACGTTAATAGGGATACGGCCACCTGCTCCATATCACACAAGCCATCCGCGTGAGACGAATAAGACACGCTGGGCACTGCCGGAGAAGAGAGAATGAACTCATAAGTGACATTCTTCTGTGGAAGCCATCACAGTGTGGGCCATCCAGCAAAGACGTACATTGACCAGCTCAGTGCGGATACTGGATGCTGCACAGGGACCTCCCAGGAGCAATGAATGAACGTTTGGTGAGAGAACGCTGTTGCTAGTGCGACATCATGATATATATATATATATATATATATATATATATATATATATATATATGTGTGTGTGTGTGTGTGTGTGTGTGTGTGAAAATAAAATGGAAATTAACCCGACAGTATGAATATGATAAAATGAAAAAGGTGTTTACAACTGCATGGGCTCATCAGGAGAGAAATGTGCAAACCGTTTTGGGGCCTATCTCTCGACGGTTTAAAAAGCAACACCGGCCTTACCTCACAGATATGAGGACCCTCGCAATATAATAAACCGTCGAGAGATAGGCCCCGAAACGGTTTGCACATTTCTCTCCTGATGAGCCCATGCAGTTGTAAACATCTTTTGTTTTTTCATTTTATCATATTATATATATATATATATATATATATATAATATATATATATATACTAGCAAATATATGCACCCTCCGGGTGCAAGTATTTAAGTTTTAATGTAATAAAATATTGTATTAAATTAGAAAGGCTAATGAAACTAAATAAGAATACAGATAAAAAGATTTGAAACAGAGGGAGTATAATAAAAGATTTGAAACATAAAAAATGTATAAAAATGTATAAAAATGTATAAAAATGTATAAAAAATGCATAAAAAGTTAATAAAAGATTTGAAAATAAAAAAATGGAACAACTGAAACTTACTCTTCCATCACTCTCGTCTTTCATTGTTATTTTTCTAATTTAAGTATTTAGTTAAAGAGGAAGTAAAGAATAAAATGACAGTTATTTTATCTTGTTAATGGATTTCATTTAAGATTCATTGAAGAGATTTTTACTTATATTCATTAAATAAAACAAAAACAGTTAGAAATCAATAATACTAAGCACATATTTATTAAATTCGATTTTTTTAATATTAATATTGCAAATTAGCCTTCCCGTTTACACTGTAAAACCGTTATTTTATTGTATATATAAATATAATTTGCATTTGTGTCAGTATGTAGACATAGTTAACAGTAATTAATAATGTAAGACAGTTTTATTAATAATTGAGGTTAAATAAAAATAAAATCATGGAGAATGTGATGTCAATAACTAAGAGAATTGTGACTTGAGTAGGAATATAGTTTCGGTTACAGACAGAAAAACACACAGTCTCCATTATAATAAGATATATATATATATATTTTGTAAAGAAAAGGCTAAAAAATAAGCCATTTTGCGGTTATAGATCTATTTCTGCCCACAGGTATATGTGTATACCTATGAGTTTCATCAGACCGCTAACTTTATTGAAAATGGTACACAGATAATTCATGAGGCTTTATATAAACTTTTTCTGTTGATTCCTGTAAAGATTTTGGGAAGGGCCAAATTAGAATCATCCCAACCCGTACACGTGGGGTACGTGGTAAATATCATGAATGTGAAGAAGATGAAGAAGACAGTTTCACCGATACGGTTTCGAATGAGTTTGAAAGAATTCTTTCTTTATCTTATCAGAGAAATCAAATTTCTCAATAATCGATAATCTGTCTATATAATCTGTTCATACCCTTCCTAAGCATATATTGACATTGTCATCTATAGACGAGATATTACTACCTGGACCGGGTAAGCTCAGTCGGTAGAGCATTCAGCTAGAAACCACTAGGTTACAATGTCGATACCGGCCCTCGCCAACTCACTGTATGAGTAGCACAGGCATCTGTGTGGTAAAGTAAGGAGCTGATGGTAGGTATGGCGCTCCATCTCAGACGCAAAAACAATCTCCTTGGTCTAGCGCTAGTGAAAAGGGGATAGACTTCCTCGCTGATTGGCTGATACCGACTTTAGTCCACCCCGACGACGACTTTACATTTAGTGTTGCGTAGGGGCCGAGATGTGTTGTAGTAGTAGTCGTTAGTAGTAACAGCCGTCGTTAATTCAGTAACAACATACGAAAGTCATATAGTCAATCAAGAGTTGTTTATTTATTTCTAGGCTCGTGGATTTCTTTTACAGAGAGAAGGGGAGTGAGAGAATAGGTCAAGCTATTCTATCGTAAATCACGTTCATGCTCGTTGTTCGTTGCTACCCTAGATATGTCACGACAGAGCCCCAACGAACACGTCCGACCATCCTTGGGTCCGGCGAAAGAGATGCCGAATTTTTTTTACTTCTGTTTGTGGTCCCGGGAGTGGAGGAAGGTCACATCCGCTCCCGCTCAAAACCTGGAACTTCTGCTTTTATTTTAAAAGTCTAGTTCCGGGTCATTGGTCGGCCAATGGATGGCCGCATTGACTGTTTACTCTTCCAAACTTTAACCTCTCTTTGTTCTTATCTCCTTTTCTTCTCTTTCTCCAGAAATCGTATTACCGTTTTCCTTTCAATCCTCAAATTCCCCATAGACCATGATAATTACGCAGCAGACGTTTACTAATTTGAAAAGCTTACCGTCTCAGTTTTTTATCATTTCCAGTGGAACATTATATATTTTTCTTTTCCTTATTTCTGATCTATTATTTCTTCCTACCAAATATGATTCTAACTAGCTTTCCTATTTCATTTAGTTCCCAAGATGACTTGAAACCTTTTGATCTCACAATCTATCAAAATGGTTGTACCCACATACACATACAAATGTAATTCAAAATTAAGGTCTCAAAGCGTAAAAACCCAGAGGGAAACTGTTCGTGCAGTTATAGGCAACATTGTTATGTTTGTTGTGCACGCGCCTGTCCTTGCGTGCGCTTTGCTGTTATTCTCAGTCTTAGCTTGGTATTCGTTTCTGATGGAGCTTCCTATTGACGCTACCGCTAAGTGCGAGGTTTGTATAATTATTCGGTTTCAGAACGCAAAATACATTAAGCCGATCAAAATTCATCGCCAATTAACGTATAAGTGTATGGCAAGTCGTGCATGGATGTAAAAACACATCCGCAATTTGTGTAGGGAGCTTGCAACGACGAGGAGCTTCGACATATTCTCAACGACATGTCGGTGAGCTGGTATTACATGGGCATACAAAAACTGTCCTCGCTCCTAGAATACATCGACCAAAATGGAAATTATTTAGAACTGCAGTTGCTGACATTTGCCAATTGGATAATTTCTTCTTCTTCTTCTTCTTCTTCTTCTTCTTCTTCTTCTTCTTTCTTTTCTTTCTTTCTTTCTTTCTTCTCTTTTCTTCTTTCTTCTTCTTCTTTAATCCATCTACGGTTTTCTTTCTTTCTCTTCTTCTTTCTTTCTTTCTTTCTTCTTTCTTTCTTTGTTGTTGTTGCTGCTGCTTGTTCTTCTTCTTCTTCTTCTTCTTCTTCTTCTTCTTCTTCTTCTTCTTCTTCTTTCTTTCTTCTTTCTTCTCTTTCTTTCTTCTTTTTGTTTATCCATCTACGGTTTATTCTGTTCTTTTCTTTCTTTCTTTCTTTTCTTTTTCTTTCTTTCTTTCTTTCTTTTCTTTCTTTCTTTCCTTCTTCTTTCTTTCGTTCTTTCTTTGTTGTTGTTGCTGCTGCTGCTGCTGTTCTTCTTCTTCTTCTTTTCTTCTTCTTCTTCTTCTTCTTCTTCTTCTTCTTCTTCTTCTTTCTTCTTCTTTCTTTTTTCTTTCCCAACTTCATCTATAATTCATTGTCTTTTTCATTCTTTCTTTCTTCTTTCTTTCTTCCCTCAAAACTCCCCCCTTCCTTCTCATTATCTTTTATTGTTTCTTTTTTACCCTCGGTCTTTCTTTCTTTCTTTCTTTCTTTCTATTCACCCTTCTTCCATTCCTTCATTTTTTTTCTTTCTTCATTTCTTTCTTCTCAACATCTTACAGCGTCTTCTCCCCATTGTGTCGAGTTGGGAAGAGCGTCCGTTCCCACTGACGAGTTAGGAGCATCAGCTCGAACTCTATCGAGCTGGGAAGAGCATAAGCTCCCCACTGAAGTTTTTCATCTAAAAGCGTCTTTTTATAATTCTCTTTTGTAATTGTCTACGTGATCATTAAGTTAAATCTAATATTGGAATTTTCAAATATCAGCTATTTTCTAATGACGTAAATATCGGATGATTTTGTTACAATCCGATGGCGTACATATTTTCAATGGAATTTAAACCATTGTTTATATTATTGCTAAAATATTTCTAAACTAATATTTATTCAATTATCTTTTGTTTACATAATTCTAAACTTAACTTATACAATTGTAAAATTACTTGTTTCAGAAAACTTAATTATTTTAATGTATTCAATTCCAAATGCACGTAAATAGGGTACAAACTCCCCATAGGTGTTAGCTACTCAACAACAAAACTAAAAGTAGGAGTCGTACAAAAACGTTCTAGTAGAGTAATTGTTACTGTCGTAGGAAACAGACATGGAACCCCAGAGTTCAAATCCCGCACCAAGTACGCGGTATTCACCTAACCCAACTGATAGAATGTGAACAAATAGATACAAATAATTAACACGACAAACTTTACGCTAAATAGAGAAGGGTCAGTTCGGTGTAGATAACGCAGCAAACTCAGTCTGAATATTATTCAGCCAGTTAATATACTTTAATCGTAGGCTATTTTATGGCTATGAGCCAGTCCATCTGCTAGAGTGCTGGAGGGGTGTTAGCTACTCAATAACACTATTAAAAAAAGAGTCGTACAAAAACGTGCTAGTTGTGTAATTGTTGTCGTAGGAAACATATGGAACACCCAAGTTCGAATCTCGCACGAAGTACTCGTTATTCAACCAACCCAACTGATAGAATGTGAACAAGGTCTCAAGTATGGAAGTATGCGGCACACAAGGATCGAACTTGCTATTCAGTTGTCAGGAACTGCGAGACAAGCTTGCTAACCATTAAACCATAAATTGAATCTATGTAGCCCAAAATAATAAAAAAAACCCATCTATAATAAAAAATAAAATTGCATCAATATATACAAGGTGTGTCAAAAAAGTATCGAAGTTTTTTTGTACTTTTTGACACACTTTATATTCTGGAAAAAATAACGTTCCATTCATTCTTCATTTCTATCAGGGTAAATACAGCTTTAACCTTTGTACTGTTTTAAACACATCTTGTAAATAACAATATGAGAAAAAACAAAACAATAAAAAAACAATATAAGGAACAACAAACATTAAAAAACAATATAGGAACTAAAAAACAACAATAAAAAACAACATATGTAACAAAATACAGTAAAAAACAATATAAGAAACAAAAAAGTATCGACTTAATTATTTTAATGTATCCAATTCCACGTCCACGTAAATAGGGGGCCAAACTCCCCATAGGTGTTAGCTACTCAACAACAAAACTAAAAGTAGGAGTCGTACAAAAACGTTCTAGTAGTGTAATCGTTACTGTCGTAGGAAACAGACATGGAACCCCCGAGTTCAAATCCCGCACCAAGTACTCGGTATTCACCTAACCCAACCGATAGAATGTGAACAAGGTTTCAAGTATGGAAGTATGTGTAACGTAGCGCCTTGTTCTTTCACGGCACTAATTCGTATCTGTTATGTGGCCGTTGTCTTTCTCAGAAGGTATGGAAACTTCTTGGGTTGTTTGCACTACTCACAGAATCCAGTAGTCCTTTAGTCGGTCAGCGGATTAGTATCAACCGAGTATCAACTTACACAGGCCGCGTGCTCTTCGTTACGGCCAATTTGACTTGTTGACAAGTATATATCTCCTTAGCATCTGTTCACGTTTGTTTGTTTAATGGCTTTCATTCATGATTTCCCGTACGATTTCTTTGGCGTAGTAAAAATAAAGATGAGGGCAGTATTTCGTGCTTTTCATAAATTTATTCCCTAAATGTAAGTTATTAAGAGAGAGAGAGAGAGAGAGAGAGAGAGAGAGAGAGAGAGAGAGAGAGAGAGAGAGAGAGAGAGAGAGTGAGAGAGAGAGAGAGTGAGTGAGAGAGAGAGAGAGAGAGATAGTCGGCTTCCTTAAATATGTTTTTAATGATGCTCTTAATCTCCTTATCAGGCTTCACACTTCAGCGACACCAGTCTTAGTCTGGCACAAGGCCACAAATATGGTGTTCCCGGGTAAGCTTCAGTCAGTTGTGACAATGCAAGTAAGTGTAGTGATGTATCGAGTAATAAAATATTACTAGCAGGCCCTGTGGATATACCACAGTATGATAATTTAATTATTATGATGTTTGATATATCTAAGAGCTATTGAAAAGGGGCTGGTTTAGCTCGGTTGGTAGAGCACTTGACTAGGATTTGCAAAGTTCCTGGTTCGATACCAGCCCTCGCAAACTTAGTGTATGAGTAGCACAGCAAACTATCAGTGACTTATTCCTACATGTAACTCTGTATCACTTCTTTAGGACTTAGTCCCACATCCTTTATGTATGTTCTTTCCATGTTCTCACCCTATGCATATGCGGCACCGAACAAGGATCGAAGTTGCTATTCAGTTGTCATGGATCTGCGAGACGAGCTTGCTAACCATTACACCATAAATTGAATCTATATAGCCCAAAATAAAAAAAAACTCTATAAACAAAAAAATTAGCGTTTTATTGGGAAATTCTTAGAATTATTTGCAGTGTCGTGTAGGATATCAAATTGTAGTGATAGATTTTGAAACTTCAGAAAGATTGTAAACATATTGAAGAATAAACAATAAACGTTTCTGTGATTTCTAAATATTTTGTAGACCTTACCTGGGGTTACCCCGTAGTTTTCCTATTTCATTCAGTTCCTTCGCTGGCTCGAAACCTTTTGATCTCTCAGTCGTCAGTCATAACCTCCACAGATGGCTCACCTCAGGGTCAAACTACATTACCATGTACTGCACTCAGTGACACACGGCATTAAAATATTCATAGGTATGTTCTAGAAAACTAATTTTGCGGTAATGAGTTTGAGCCTCTTTGCGTACGATATATTTTGTTGCTTTGAGTCACGCGTTGCTTATATTTAGTATCTCAGTAAATATTAATATTCCAGAAAAGATTACAGTTGGAAAGAAAGAGAGAAAGCAGAAAATAAATAAAAAAATAAAAAAATAAACTATAAAATATTTAAGAGGAATACATGAGAATTTGAAAAAAAAATATGCCTGAAAAAAAAAAAAACGTTAGTGAACCGCTTCAATCCAACGGCTTCGCGTTGTCTCATAACTCTCTGTCCACTTTAAACCGCTCATAGTGGCTCTCCTCCCACTACGCATACCACATCCAAGCAAAGTACAAAAATCGATGGTTAGTTCATTATAATTGAGCAGAAGATAATAATGTAATTATAAAATTCGGCGGACCTGAACTTTCAGAATCCCCCCCCCATCTAAAATGTTTGTTTATAATCTTTTTTTTTCAACGGATTATTATAGATTGCACACCAATCTATCCGATTGTAAAAAAAGAATTAAAAAGTTATTTATTTTTCGAGTTTTCAGGGGTGCTCAGTTCCCCGTATAAGTTTATTGTAAACCGATCCCCCATATCGGAACTGCTGAAAAAATGTTTCATTCGTTCTTCATTTCTATCGTGATAAATACAGCTTTAACCTTGGTACTGTTTTGACACATCTTGTAAAAAACAATATAAGAAAACAAAAACAATATAAGAAACAAAAAAACAATAAAAAATATAAGATCTAAGAAACAATAAAAATATAGAAACAAAAAACAATAGAAACAATAAAACAATAAAAACAAAAACAATAAAAACAATATAAAAACAAAAAAACAATAAAAAACAATATAAGATTAAAAAACAATAAACAATATAAGAAACAAAAAAAATAAAAACAATATAAGATCTAAAAAAACAATAAAAACAATATAAGAAACAAAACAATATAAAAAATAAAAATCAATAAAAACAATAAAGATCTAAAAAAACAATAAAACAATATAAGAAACTAAAAAAAACAATAAAAAAACCTATATAGTGAAAAAATACAGTAAAAAAACAATATAAGAAACAAAACACTAAAAAACAATATAAGAACTGAAGCATTTAAAAAAAACAATAAAAGCACAATATAAGAACAAAAAAACACCAAAAAACAATTTAAGAAAGAAACAAAAAATAAAATTAAAAAAACAAACAAACAAACAAAAAACAATTTAATGAATTTTTCACCAGTCAGATGAGATTGTTTTAGTGAAACAAAAAGAGATTTGTTAAAACGGCTTTTGTTAGTGAAGAAATGTTTGCGTATCCAATTAAACACTAAAGGCTTCCTGAGATCGTGGAATGATTAGCAATATAATCTCGCAGACGGATTCATTATCACTGAACTAGCGAGTTCGATCCTCACCGGATTCCCCATAAAAATACCCACTTAAAAATGACCTTGAATTAATCCGGCATGGTCGAAGGTCAGGAAGAAAATCTTTTAACACATTTCCTATTTTCTTTTTTTGTTTCATTTCCTTCTATAAAATCTTTCTTTTATTCTTTCTCAATCGTTAACTTCTTCTCACTTTCTCTATATCCTTTTCATTTCGTTTTTCTCAATCTTTTTTTTCTTTTTCTCATTCTTTCATTTCTTCATTATCTCATCTTTTTTTCCATTTTTGTCACTTCTCTATTCTTTTGTTTCTTTCTTTCTTCGTTATTTCTTTCTTCGCTTTTTCTTTCTTTTTTCTTCGTTTCGTTTTTTTTTCTTTCTTTCTTCGTTATTTCTTTCTTTCGTTTTTTCTTTCGTTATTTCTTTCTTTTTTCTTTCTTATTTCTTTCTTTCGTTTTTTTTTTCGTTATTTCTTTCTTTCGTTTTTTCTTTCGTTATTTCTTTCTTTCGTTTTTTTTCTTTCTTTCGTTTTCTTTCTTTTTTTCTTCTTTTGTTCTTTCTTCTTTCGTTTTTTCTTTTTCGTTTTTCTTTCTTTTGTTTTTTTCTTTCTTTTTTTTCTTTTTCTTTCTTTCTTTCTTTTTCTTTCTTTCTTTCTTTTCTTTCTTTTTTTTTTCCTTTCTTTCTTTTTTTTTTTCTTTCTCTTTTTATTCTTTCATTTTTTTTCTTTTGTTCTTCCTTTCTTTCTTACGTTATTTCTTTCTTTCGTTTTTTCCTTTCTTTTGTTCTTCCTTTTTTTTTCTTTTGTTATTTCTTTCGTTTTTTTCCTATATTTTATTCTTCCTTTCTTTCTTTTATTCTTTCTTTCTTTCTTTCGTTCTTTCTGCACAAGAAAGAACAAAAGAACAAAAGAAAAAAAGAGAAAATGATTAGAGAAAGAAGGAAAAATAGATAGAAATGATGTGTACCATCATTTCTATCTATCTTTCTTTCTTTCTTCAATCATTTTCTCATTTTTTCTCGTTTCCTTTTTCTTTCGTTTTTCTCTTCCTATCTTTCTTTCATTCATTCTTTTTTTCTTTTCCCAAATTCTTTTCTCACTTTCTTTTTATCCTCAATTATTTCTCTCTTTCTTTTTTTCTTTCTTTTTTTCTTTCTTTCGTTTCTTTCTTTCTTTTGTTATTTCTTTTGTTCTTTTCTTCGTTCCTTCTTGTACCATCATTTCTATCTATTTTTCTTCCTCCAATCATTTTCAATTTTTTTCTTATTTCCTTTTTCATTTCTTTTTCTCCTCCTTTCTCTTTTTCGTTCTTTGTTCTTTGTCCTCATATCGTTTCTTTCTTTCATTCTTTCTTTTTTCTTCTTCAATATCTTTTTTCCCACTTTCTTTTTATCCCCAATTCTTCCCTTTTTTCTTTCTTCCTCTTTTCTTTCTTTCTTTCTTTCTTTCTTTCTTTCTTTCTTTTTTTCGCCATCATTTCTTTTTTTTTCTTCTTCTCCCATAATTTTTCTCCCCCCCACTTTCTTTTTATCCCCAATTCTTTCTTTCTTTCTTCGCTATCATTTTTCTTTCTGTATTTCTCCTCCCATCATTTCTTTCCTTCTTTTCTTCTTTCTTTCTTTCTTTCTTTCATCAATTCTATTTTTCTCATCTCCGTTTTAATTTCTTTTTATCCCCAGTTCTTTCTTTCTCCGATCATTTCTTTTTTCATTATTACCCCCTACACACACACACACACACACACACACACACACACACACACATATATATATATATATATATATATATATATATATATATATATATATATCCAATCATTGTTATTGGCAAGGTTTCTATAGGTTAGGTAATAACTGATTTTCGCAATTGATTGATATAATGTCCGTCTTCTTTTCAATCTACTAAATGTAAACCAATGGCTGCAAAGAAAATCTAACTCTATGCTTTTTCGTCTCGGTTTCCCCACAATTCCAGCCTCGTATCTTTTTATTCATAGCCCCCATGCTGTGCCCCAATCGCATTCTACCGGGCTTTTTCCGGCCAGTATTGATTCAGATCAACATTATATTTTACAAAGCTTCGTCTAGCCCAGTAGTTCTAATGGTCTATTTAATATTACTGGGGGGGGGGGGGTTACCATAAATAAAATACTTAATTCGGGATCCAATTCTAATAAAGAAAACATTATTTCTGAGAATTGAATTTTTAGAGTTTACTATGTATTACTAGCAAAAATATGCACCCTCCAGACGCAAGTATTCAAGTTTTTAATGTAATGACATATATTAAAGTAAAAAGACTAATGAAACTAAATAAGAATACAGATAAAATGTATAATCGAAAATAGAACAAATTTGAAACTAACTCTTCCGTCTTTTTCCATCACTCCCGTTTTTCATTGCCAAATTTTCTTAATTTAATTATCTAGTTAAATTATCTTATTATAATGGAGATTGTGGGTTTGTATGTCTGTAACCGAAACTATTTTACCATTCAAGTCACAATTCCCTTTGTTATTTACATCACATTCTCCATGATTTTATTTTTTATTTAAACCTCAATTATTAGTAAAATTGTTTTACATCATTAAGACTGTTAACAATATCTACATAATAATAACATGCAATTATATTTATATATTCAACGAAATAGCGGTTTACAGTGTGAATGGGAAGGCTAATTTGCATATTGATCTTAAAATATTTGATTTTAATAAATATATGCTTAGTATTATTGATTTCTAATTGTTTGGTTTTATCTTAATAAATATGAGCAAAAATATCGGGGATAAATCTTAACAGAAATCTATTAACATAAAGAAATAACTGTAATTTTGTTCTTTTCTTCCTATTTTAACTAAATAGTTAAATTAGGGAAATTTACCACTGAAAGACGGGAGTAAGGGAAAATAGTGGAACAGTTAGTTTCAAAGTTGTTCTATTTTCCGATTATACCCCCTCTGTTCCAAATATTTTTATCTGAATTCTTATTCAGTTTCATTAGCCTTTCTAATTTAACATGATATTTTATTATATTAAAACTTAAATACTTGCACCCGGAGGGTGCATATATTTGCTAGTTCTAATAAAGAAAACATTATTACTGAGAATTGAATTTTTAGAGTTTACTATGTATTACTAACAAAAATATGCACCCTCCAGACGCAAGTATTCAAGTTTTTAATGTAATGACATATATTAAAGTAAAAAGACTAATGAAACTAAATAAGAATACAGATAAAATGATTTGTAACAGAGGCGTTATAATCGAAAATAGAACAAATTTGAAACTAACTCTTCCGTCTTTTTCCATCACTCCCGTTTTTCATTACCAAATTTTCTTAATTTAATTATCAAGTTAAATTATATATATAAATATTAATTACGAAGATAGAAATGAACAATGAAAGGAACATTAATTTATTCCAAATACAAGGTGTGTCATAAAAGTGCCAAGTTTGAAGCAGTATTTACCAAGATGAACAATGAATGGAACGTTAATTTTTTTCGGAATACAAGGTGTGTCATAAAAGTGCCGAGTTTAAACTTATTTACTAAGATAGAAATGAACAATGAATGGAACGTTAATTTTTTTCAGAATACAATGTGTGTCACAAAAGTGCCGAGTTTAGAGCTGTATTTGCCAAGATAGAAATGAACAATGAATGGAACATTGATTTTTTTTCAGAATACAAGGTGTGTCAGAAAGTACAAAAGATCTCGATACTTTTTGACACACCTTGTAGATAGAGTTTTTATTTAGCTTTCCTTATAGAAAATAAATGGTAGAAAGTTTTCTAACAACCTCTCGGACAAAAATAGGGTTTAGATTTTATTGAACTTTGGTCTTAATTTATATCCATCAATCTTCCCTTCGATTGGCCATTGTAGAAATAAACAAACAAACAAACATACAGACATACAGGCATAAATTCATTTATACATAGACATACATCTATCTATACATATATAAAGGGCAGTTTTGTGTATATGTATGTCCGGAAGAAACTTCGAAAATAAAACAATTAACGACAAAGTAGATATATATACACATTAAATATCACCAGTTCTTGGTTTTTGAGCCAAAATAATAGAGATTTGATTCATATTCATGAAGATAATTAAAAATAAAATTTAATGAAAACCATAGATTTTTTTCATTTAATATTTTAGATAGTAGACATTAACATTTCTTTTCAGAGTAGTTGGATCAATGCAAGATCTACTTTTTTTAGATAGGGATTTAAATGGGGCATCCCATGAGGATTCAACTCACGATTCAGTAATAATAGATCTGCGGGACTAATTTAAAAGATCCCCCCTCTACCCAGGCGATGCCGGGTAGCCGCTGCTAGTTCTTTTATATATCGATAGATATAGTAGAATAAACGTCTTTTTAATTAAACTAACACCGTTTACAGTGAGTATAAAAGTCGTCTGCTTCTTTCATTCTTATGGAAGCCATATTTAACCTTATTCCGTCCATTTCTGTTTGATTAGATTCTTTCTCTATTCATCGATTTATCACATTCTTACATTGGATTTTTGGTAATCTTTTGATTTTAGGGCTGTTCTTTTTTGTTTTTTGCTTTTGTTTTTAATGAACAAAAATACAAGAAACATTAAAGCCCGACTTGTCTTGACAAATGTAATAAACGTCTTTTATCACATAAACTTTGGTCTCTTGTATTTTTCCCCAGCTTTTAATATAAGCCGTCGTAGACATTAATGTGTTTATATCGTTTTTTTGTTGCTGCTGCTGTTGTCTTCTTCTTCTTCATCTTTCCCTCACCACATCTGTAATTGGCGATAATAGCAGCAGCCATAAAGGCAACAAAAAAAACAAGAAAAAACCAAAAAAAAAAACCCCCCAAAAAACAGAATAATAATTCGGTTAGTTGATTTGATCAACGTATGATGACGAGAAACCAAGTGAGTTGTTTGCGCGTTGCGATTGAGCTCAGGGCTTCATCTGATCTGTTGAAGCGAGTATCACTTCCAGCAAGCTCAGCTTCGCCATTTGAACCGCTTTGGCAGGTCAACAAACTAAATTAGGAGTTCACTCACTCGGTGCTTAAACGGCACAACAGGTCATTATTATTAAGGAACGCTTATCAATTATGATGCCCTCTCGATAATCTAATTGCGTATTGATTTTTGCCAGCAAAATTTGATAAGGTTCGACAGACTTTGTTACTTTTTTACTCTTTCCCCCATTCCCACCGTTCTTTTTACTTGTAAAACGCCTGTCAGTGTTTATACACACACACACACACACACACACACACACACACACATATATATATATATATATATATATATATATATATATATATATGAACAAGATATAATGAAAAAACAAACGATGTTACAACTGAAATAGGCTCATCAGAAGAGAAAGTGTGCAAACCGTTTCGGGGCCCAATTCTCTTGACGGTTTAAAAAGCAACACTCGCCCCATCCTCAACTAATATGACGGTCTTTTTCCCGTCTTATATTTTTGTTGATGACCGACCCACGTGCGGTTGATACATTATAATGCAATAGGGTCCTCATATTAGTTGAGGATGGGCCGAGTGTTGCTTTTTAAACCGTCAAGAGAATTGGCCCCGAAACGGTTTGCACACTTTCTCTTCTGATGAGCCTATTTCAGTTGTAAACATCGTTTGTTTTTTCATTATATCTTGTTCATATGTCGGATTAATTTCCATTTTATTTTCATATATATATATATATATATATATATATATATATATATATATATATTTAAAATTGTAAATGCAAGCGTAAGACGCTTACTAATGAGCACTGTTTTTAAAGTCTAGTGTAGAGAGTTGTTTGGTTGTTTTTTACTGCATTTTTTCAAACACATTTGTTTTTATTTAACCCATAGATGGGACCCTAACATATAATACCACTCCAGTTGGTTGGTTGTTTTATTTTACGGGATGTTTTCAAATACATTTCTTTCAATTTAACCCATAGATGGGACCCTAACAGGTACTACCACCTCGTTGGCTGGTTGGTTGGTTAGTTGCTTTGTTTTACAGTATTTTTTCAAATACATTTCTTTCAATTTAACCATAGATGGGACTCTAACAGGTACTACCATTCCAGTTGGTTGGTTGTTTTGTTTTACGGGATTTTTTCAAATACATTTCTTTCAATTTAACCCATACATGGGACTCTAAAAGGTACTACCATTCCAGTTGGATGGTTGTTATTTTTTACAGCATTTTTCAAATACTTGTCTTTGAATTTAACCCATAGATGACACCCCAACAGGTACTACCACTCCCGTTGGTTGGTTGGTTTGTTTTACAGCATTTTTTCAAATACATTTGTTTCAATTTAACACATAGAGGGGACCCTAACAGGTACTAGTTGGGTCATTTAACGCCGATTCAACTAATTAGCATAAAAATTTCTAGGTTTTTCTCTTCACTCCAATTCCCCATCCCCACTCTCTACTTGTAAAACATCTGTCAGTGTTTATATATATATATATATATATATATATATATATCTTATTATAATGGAGATTGTGTGTTTCCGTCTGTAACCGAAACTATATTACTACTTAAGTCACAATTCCATTAGTTATTTATATAACATTCTCAATGATTTTATTTTTATTTAAACCTCAATTATGAATAAAATTTTTTACATTATTAATACTGTTAACCATATCTACATACTAACAACATGCAATATATTATATATACAACAAAATAGCAGTTTACAGTGTGAACGGAAGGCTAATTTGCATATTGATATTAAAAATGTGATTTTAATAAAATGTGCTTAGTATATTGATTTCTAATTGTTTAGCTTTATTTTAATGATATAAGCAAACATTTCTTCAATGAATCTTAAATGAAATCCATTAACAAGAAAAAATAACTGTCATTTTATCTTCACTTCCTCTTTTAACTAAATACTTAAATTAGAAAAAATAACAATGAAAGACGAGAGTGATGGAAGAGTAAGTTTTAGTTGTTCTATTTTTCGATTATACCCCCCTCTGTTTCAAATCTTTTTATATGCACTCTTATTTAGTTTCATTAGCCTTTCTAATTTAATATAATATTTTATTACATTAAAACTTAAATACTTGCACCCGGAGGGTGCATATATTTGCTAGTATATATAATAGTAAATGCAAGCTTAGGACACTTACTAATGAGCACTGTTTTTAAAGATTAGTGTAGTGAGCTAGTTAGTTGGTTTTTTTGGCTTTTTGTCAAACCCATTTGTTTCTATTTAACCCATAGATAATTATTTGAACGGTTGGTTTATTTTACGGCATTTCAACTCATTGGGCCATTTTATAACAAAGAAGTTCTTATTTTATTAATTCTTGATGGGTAATCTTTTTTTCAAACGCATTTGTTTCTATTTAACTCATAGACGGGACCCTAACAGGTACTACCATTCCTGTAAATTGGTTTGTTGTTTTGTTTTATGGCATATCAACCCTTATCGGTTCATTTAATGCTGATTCAAATAATTTTGATAAAAGTTTCTAGATTTCAAGTTCTTAATATCTGAAAATTATTTGTTTTGTTTTATGGCATATCAACCCTTATCGGGTCATTTAACGCTGATTCAAGTAATTTTGATAAAATCTTCTAGATTTCACAATCTTCATATCTAAAAACTGTTTATTTTGTTTGATGGCGTATCAACGTCGGGGAGTCCTTTAGTACCTGCAATGTTCTGAATGATTCGTAGCGATAGATTATAAGACATTTCTTAAAACTAACTTCTTTTTTGATAAACAACTTGTCTATAGATGGGACCCTAATAGGTGCTACTACTCTGGCTGGTTGTTTTATTTTACGGCATATTAACACTTGTTGGGTCATTTAACACGATTCAAGTTATTTTGATAAAAGTTTCTGTGTTTTTCTCTTCTCTTCAATCCCCCATCCCCTCTTTCTACTTGTGAGCGTCTGTCAGTGTTCATATGTATATATATATATATATATATATATCAGAGTTTTCCTTCTCCTAGACCGGTTGCCTAACCGAGGTTAAAGAGCCCAGTCTGCCCTACTATTTATCCAAAGCTGGAGGGATAGTAGGATTCATACCTTTCCCAAGGGTATTAGCGATAAGTGAAATGAAATTACTACATCACGGATTTGAACTCGGGGCGACGAGTCCATTTCCCATGACTTTAACCATGACACTACGCGCTTCTTACATATATATGTTCATACAGGGTGGCCAAGAAGTCACTGAGGGATTTTGAACTTGAATAGATTCTTTATTTTTGAAAGTACCTTAATGGAATGTTAACATAATATGCCGAAGTCAATGGTGATTTGTTTGCAAAAAAAAAAAATGATAGAGAATTTATTGATGAAAAATAATATCTTTTAAGTGGTTTCCATTTTCAGCTTGACAAATTCGTGCCCTTTCCGAAACATTATCCATGACGGATTGCAGGATCACTCGATTACGAATTAATTCCCGGTTTTAATTCCTGATGTTCTCCTTCAATTCTTGCAGAGTTTGAGGTTTGTTGATGTAAACCTTTTCTTTGAGATACACCCACAAGAAAAAGTCATGACTTGTCAAGTCTGGGAAACGTGAAATATCATAATTGACCCCTGATTCTGATAAAACAATTTAACAATTTGGGTACGTTCTTCAAAGCTATACTTATTCATGATTAATTTCCAATGTATTTTCTATTCAATATTTGAAATAGAAAGAAAAAAATTATATTTAATGGTAAAATTGGCAACCCCTCAGTGACTTCTTGGTATTACATAATTATTGGATCCTAATACTTTTTTAAGGTAGTGTAGAAACATAATGGCGATTAGTGCAGCCCACGGCCTTGAAGGATGAGTGACAACGCTTGACCTCACTCTCAACTTGCCTTCCGGGGATAAATCGTGAGAACCGGAAGGCATAGAAAACCCTGTCTTCCGGTTTAAGGATATAGTAAGTTCAAGTCAGTTAGAAGGTAGCAGCGAGATCGAAGGGGTAAGTCGTGTTATACACGCGGTCTCTCAACTGCGCAGGTGTCTGGGTTGGGGATTTGGAAATAAAGTAACATCAACGTAAATCGAAGTCTTGTGTTTATTACCTAAAAACTAACAATGACACAGGGCTTCTGATAAAGAGAAATCCCTAACAGAAACCAGACCCAAATCCCCATAGAAGACCAGACCTTAGAAGATATACCAAGTCAACACCAGACGACAAACCCAGACGTAAGATGTTAGAAGATAGAAGCAAAGCCGACAGAAGAGAAGACGACTAGAAGTAAGAAGTAAGAAGTAAGAAAAGGGTATACAACATTATATCGATTTGGTACCGTGAAAACGTCACTATGTAACATTGGCCACCCTGTATATATATAATTGTAGTATGAGCACTGGTTTTTAAAGACTGGTGTAGTGAGTTGGTTGGTTGGTTGGTTGGATTCTACGGCATTTTGTATCAAACACATATGTTTCTATTTAACTCATAGATGGTACGCTAACAGGTACTACCACTCCTGTTACTTGGTTGGTTGTTTTGTTTTACGGCATATCAACCTTATCATGCGATATAACGCCGATTCAAGTAATTTTGATGAAAGTTTCTCGGCTTCAAGTTCTTAATGTTACATAATTATTAGATACTTAATATTTATGAAAATAGTGTAGAAATCAAAATGGCCGTTATAAGCTACAGCCCACGGCCTTGAGAGTGAGTGACGGCGCTTGACCCCACTCTCACCTTGCCTTCCGGGGATAAATCGTGAGAACCAGAAGGCATAGAAGACCCTGTCTTCCGGTTTAAGGATAGTAAGTAATTCAGTCAGTTAGCAAGTAGGAGCCGAGCTCGTAGGGTAAGTCTCACCTGCGCAGATGTCTGGTTTGGGGATTTACAAATAAAGTAACATCAACGTAAATCGAAGTCTTGTGTTTATTACCTAAAAACTAACAATGACACAGGGCTTCTGATAAGGAGAAATCCCTAACAGAAACCAGACCCGAAGTCCCCAAGAAAGTCCAGACCTTAGAAGAGACCAGACCAAGATAGATGAAGAAATAGCAAAGCCGGCCAGAAGAAAATACGACCAGAAGTAAAAAGTTAGAAAAGGGTATACAACATTAATATCTGAAAATTATTTTTGTTTACGGTATATCAACCTCGGTGGGTTATTTAATGCCAGCAAAGTTTTGAAAGATTCATAGCAATAGTTTGGAAGAAAACAATTTTAAACTCAATTTTTTTGTTAACATTTTCTATTTAACAAATAGATGGAACCCTAACAGGTACTACCCTTTCTTTATATATACCCTATATATATTCTATATATATATATATATATATATATATATATATATATATATATATATTCTTTCTTGTATACCCTTTCTTTACTTACTTCTATTCTTCTTCTGGCATCTCTTCTAACATCTTGACTTCGTCTTGGTGGTCGGTTGCAATTAACTCATTTCTTCTCTCTAGATCAGTCTTGTTACCAAGACATTAATTAATCACAAAACCGTGTTATTTTCTTAAGCTTTTATTTACTTAACTATACTTCTATTCTTCTTCTGGCGTCTCTTCTAACATCTTGACTTCGTCTTGGTGGTCGGTTGCAATTAACTCATTTCTTCTTCTAGATCAGTCTTGTTACCAAGACATTCACCAACCACAAAACCGTGTTATTTTCTTAAGCTTTTATTTACTTAACTATACTTCTATTCTTCTTCTGGCGTCTCTTCTAACATTTTGACTTCGTCTTGGTGGTCGGTCGCAATTAACTCATTTCTTCTCTCTAGATCAGTCTTGTTACCAAGACATTAATTAATCACAAAACCGTGTTATTTTCTTAAGCTTTTATTTACTTAACTATACTTCTATTCTTCTTCTGGCATCTCTTCTAACATTTTGACTTCGTCTTGGTGTCGGTCGCAATTAACTCATTTCTTCTCTCTAGATCAGTCTTGTTACCAAGACATTAATTAATCACAAAACCGTGTTATTTTCTTAAGCTTTTATTTACTTAACTATACTTCTATTCTTCTTCTGGCGTCTCTTCTAACATCTTGACTTCGTCTTGGTGGTCGGTTGCAATTAACTCATTTCTTCTTCTAGATCAGTCTTGTTACCAAGACATTCACCAACCACAAAACCGTGTTATTTTCTTAAGCTTTTATTTACTTAACTATACTTCTATTCTTCTTCTGGCGTCTCTTCTAACATTTTGACTTCGTCTTGGTGGTCGGTCGCAATTAACTCATTTCTTCTCTCTAGATCAGTCTTTTACCAAGACATTAATTAATCACAAAACCGTGTTATTTTCTTAAGCTTTTATTTACTTAACTATACTTCTATTCTTCTTCTGGCATCTCTTCTAACATTTTGACTTCGTCTTGGTGTCGGTCGCAATTAACTCATTTCTTCTCTCTAGATCAGTCTTGTTACCAAGACATTAATTAATCACAAAACCGTGTTATTTTCTTAAGCTTTTATTTACTTAACTATACTTCTATTCTTCTTCTGCGTCTCTTCTAACATCTTGACTTCGTCTTGGTGGTCGGTTGCAATTAACTCATTTCTTCTTCTAGATCAGTCTTGTTACCAAGACATTCACCAACCACAAAACCGTGTTATTTTCTTAAGCTTTATTTACTTAACTATACTTCTATTCTTCTTCTGGCGTCTCTTCTAACATTTTGACTTCGTCTTGGTGGTCGGTCGCAATTAACTCATTTCTTCTTCTAGATCAGTCTTGTTACCAAGACATTCACCAACCACAAAACCGTGTTATTTTCTTAAGCTTTTATTTACTTAACTATACTTCTATTCTTCTTCTGGCGTCTCTTCTAAAATCTTGACTTCGTCTTGGTGGTCGGTCGCAATTAACTCATTTCTTCTCTCTAGATCAGTCTTGTTACCAAGACATTAATTAATCACAAAACCGTGTTATTTTCTTAAGCTTTTATTTACTTAACTATACTTCTATTCTTCTTCTGGCATCTCTTCTAACATTTTGACTTCGTCTTGGTGGTCGGTCGCAATTAACTCATTTCTTCTCTCTAGATCAGTCTTGTTACCAAGACATTAATTAATCACAAAACCGTGTTATTTTCTTAAGCTTTTATTTACTTAACTATACTTCTATTCTTCTTCTGGCATCTCTTCTAACATTTTGACTTCGTCTTGGTGGTCGGTCGCAATTAACTCATTTCTTCTCTCTAGATCAGTCTTGTTACCAAGACATTAATTAATCACAAAACCGTGTTATTTTCTTAAGCTTTTATTTACTTAACTATACTTCTATTCTTCTTCTGGCATCTCTTCTAACATTTGACTTCGTCTTGGTGGTCGGTCGCAATTAACTCATTTTCTCTCTCTAGATCAGTCTTGTTACCAAGACATTAATTAATCACAAAACCGTGTTATTTCTTAAGCTTTTATTTACTTAACTATACTTCTATTCTTCTTCTGGCGTCTCTCTTCTAACAATTCTGAACTTCGTCTGTAATCTCTTCTTTTC